>SJXQ01003087.1:163186-193825 GCA_006408695.1 Aepyceros melampus | reverse complement strand
GGAATCGATAACAAACATGATGCCATCAACGGTCAGGGAAGTCTCAGCAATGTTAGTGGCGACAATACACTTCCGGACGCCATCCGGAGCCTGGAGTCAGACAGGACATGCAGGGAGGGAAGGCTATAGGCTGGCATGTAGGAGAGACCCCACAAGGAGAAGAGCACACCACACCCGTGCCAGGAAAGCAACACCTTCTCCCTCTTGCCCTCCTGGGGGGAGTCTGGGAGGTTCCCAAGGTGGAGACCCAAACCAGACACTCTTGCCGTCTCACCTTCTGGAAGATCTTGGCCTGGAGGTCAGAGGGCAGCTGGGAGTAGATGGGCAGCACAGCCAAGGCGGGCGCGTTCTCCAGTTCTTCCAGATGCTCCACGATCTGATCTGAGGTCACCTGAGGGCGGAGAGGAGTCAGCAGATGCCAGGGCCCCTGATCCTCCCCCAGGACCCACCCGCTCCCCAAGGTCGCGACCGAGGCACGCACCTCAATGTCCTCTTGGCCAGGCATGAAGATGAGGATGTCCCCAGGGGCCCCTGACAGATGCACCTGCAGGGACTGCTTCACCGCGGCCTCCACATAGTCTTCCTGCGGGGTCTGCAAGCCAGCCAGGGACACCGTCAAAGGACCTGTGGGCCAGGCCCCCTCTGGGAACCAGTGGCCCAGTCCCTGGTCTGGGGCCAGAGCTGGGCAGACTCTCGCGGTCGTGCACATGCAGTTGGGCCTTATGGCCCTCCCAGGGTCCCAAGCCTCCACCCCAAAGAAACAATCCAACCAAATGCCCCTAGAGTAGTCTTTCACCTCCAAGCCCAAAAGCCATGAGCTCCCATGGTGCCCACAAAACCTTTCCCACTCAATACCCCATCCCACGCCCCCTACCCAGCTCTTCATCTGAGGTCGGGGTCAGTTAAGAAAAAAAGGGCCTTGGTACCTTGCTGAAGAGAATGTCCACAGGGAAGGTACGTCCAGGGATGTGGAAGATGGGGACGTTCCCAAAAAAGGAGGCAAATTTCTCTGCGTCCATAGTGGCTGATGTGACAATGAGCTTCAGGTCTGAGCGCCGAGCCACCACCTAAGAGGAGAAGTCATTCAGAGGCTTCCCCACAGGTTCAGAACCCTTGGCTTCTGTCCTCCAGTCTCATCAGCATCACTACCAAGTGAAACAGAAGCCCAGGCTGATGGGGGCTTGTTAGATTTGTAACATTCCTAAAGGCTGAATCACGGCGCCACAGCCAGGAGAACCACGAGTCAATCGGCTGAGCTAGAATGGAGTGAACCACCACTGGGCAGCCAGAGGCCCCCAAGATTCCCTGGGCTAGACGCCAGATGTCTCATCACTGACTCCCAGCCCCACAGGCACAGAGGCCTGGACCCGTATCCCTCACCTCCCGGAGCAGCCCGAAGAGCACATCGGTGTTGAGGGAGCGCTCATGGGCCTCGTCCATGATGATGGCGCTGTAGTGATCCAGGTCCGCTTCCCGCAGGGACTCTCTCAGCAGGATGCCATCAGTCATGTACTTGATCAAGGTGCTTTCTGAAGTGCAGTCTTCGAAGCGGATGGCATAACCCACCTGGAGGCCAGAGAGATGGCTCAGGGGCTCTGGGCACCCATGCACCACTGCACACCCCGAGCTGGGTCTAGGCCTCAGCGGATCAGGTCGTGACAGAGGCCACAGGTATGAAGAACAAAGATCAGCCCTTGGGCCCACTCACCTCCTCACCGAGGTTTCCCCCCATCTCTTCACTGACTCTCTTGGCCACCGACATGGCGGCCACACGGCGGGGCTGGGTGCATCCGATCATCCCATAGTCCGTGTAGCCGTCTTCATGCAAGTACTGGGTCAGCTGCGTGGTCTTTCCGCTCCCTGTCTCCCAACCACGATCACGATGCTGTTGTCTCTGCAAGGGGGAGAAGAGACTAGTGAATCAGCAAGAGTGGAAGGCCACCTCTAGCCCCACCTGCAGCGATCCAAGGAGGATTTCCCTGGGAAAACAGTCTCATACTGAAATCCCCTGAAAAGTTTAAAAGACAGTAAGGCTGAAACACGTGCCATGCTCTTTCATGAGGCCATGTTGCTTATTTCAAGCGGAGTAGCCTGGGGCGCTCAAGAGAGGGGGGAAAAAAAGCCCTTTCCCTTCTCCACCAAATGTCGTACCCCAAAGAAAAAGAGCCACAGAGCACGCACAGGACAGCTGACCCACTACTGGGGTCCCACCCTCGGGCTGGGGGTCACCTGATGATTGTGAGGAGTTCCTGCTGCACGGCGAAGATGGGCAGATACTGCCTCTGCTCCAGAATCGACTTCTTCTTGGCGAACTCGCTGCTGGCCTCGCTCTTCTTCTTCATGTGGTCGGCAAACTTCTGCTCTGTCCTGAGAACACACCGCACGCAGCCTAAGTGCCCTGCCTGGTCTCCCGCATCTTCCCTGCTGACTGGGCTCCTGCGCTGCTTCCTGTGCCCTGAAGTAAGAACTGCCCCTAACACACAGCGGGTCTTTGCGATGCAAGGGCTGCCAGCTGCTGCTCATCTGCCCTGGCCTAAGGGACCACGCTGCTGTCTAAGCATCCATCACCCAAAACCTGCTCAACACTCTCGCGACAGACACACATGGAGGGCTCAGAAGAGCTGCAGATCAGCACGTGTGCAAATCCTCTACCCTGGAAGTGCACAGGCTATACCGCATATAGAACAGCCTGGGGTAATCTCAGCGCCACCCTTCAAGGGCTGGAAGGAGGAGTCGTGGGAACAGTCATGACCAAGGTCAGACTCCCTCCCACCTCTCAGCAGGACAGCAGAGTCTGTAGGGCTTTAGCTTCAAAGAGCTTTGAGAACAACCCTACTTGATATTACAGACCTTGCACTAAAAGCATGACGGGTCCTGCACAGGTACACCCCAGGCCACACAGCAAAGACACCCCAGGCCCACCTCACCTGTGTAAACCTACAGTCTCCACCTCCCCTTCCCCAGGAGACTTTTCCTCCATCAGATCAAGCCCGTGCCCTGTCAGCTTCCTGTTTCTAATGCCCCAGTCACTCCTGATCAGCTAAAACTCTATACCAGCAGGATTAGAGTAACTAAAGACTAACAAGGCTAATCAACAGCACCAGCTTCTCATTTCCCACAGTGGTACAGAGAATTATTAACTAAGACAACAGTTTGGAAGGACTTTAGAGTGTTCAAAGGATGAGCTTCAGAAGAGACATCTGAGTTCAACCACCTACATGATGAGGGAAGCGCAACGAGCAGTCATCCAACATTGGCTTAAACACCTCTATGAACGAGGAAGCTCTAGCTGAGAGGACAACCCTTTCTATTTTCAAACCTCTGTTAAAAAGTTTCTTCCTTCAGTTCACTTCAGTTCAGTTGCTCAGTCATGTCTGACTCTTTGCGACCCCATGAACTGCAGCACGCCAGGCCTCCCTGTCCATCACCAACCCCCGGAGTCCACCCAAACCCATGTCCATTGTGTCGGTGATGCCATCCACCCATCTCATCCTCTGTTGTCCCCTTCTCCTCCTGCCCTCAATCTTTCCCAGCATCAGGGTCTTTTCAAACTCAATACCTGAACTAAAATCTAAGAGGGCAAAGCACATGTTCCCACACCAAACATCTAAAAGGCTCTCTAGCAGAGTGGCTAAGAGCACAGGCTCCGAAGCTACACTGTCTGGGTGGGATCCTCACTCTACCATTTACCAGCTGGGTAACCTCAAACAAGTTACTTAACCTCCCTGGGCTGCATCATCCTCACATGAAAAATGGGAAAGATTACACCTGTCCCATGGGACTGCCATGAGAATCCAAAGACCAAGTATCTGTGAGGCGTGTGGCGCTGCTCGGCACAGAGGAAGCACCTACGGTGGCAGCGGAGGCAGTTGGGATGTTATCTCGCGAAAGGTGAAGACAGACCAGGAGGAGGAACCACAGACTCCCAAGTGACGTCATACTCGTATTAGTGAGTGACAAGTCATGCCGGTCCCCTTAAAGCCCGCCTTCAGGGGTGCAGGCTGCCGCGAGACTCCTACCTGTAGTCCACTTTCCCATCCTCGGTCAGAGATTTATCCGGCTCTTCTTCTTTTTTGACACCCATTATGTCTCCCAGTTTGGTTCCAGCCAATTCCCAATGTTTGTGTTGAGCCTGAAAAAGACATGGAAAGTCAGTCTGCTCCATCCCGTGATGGAAAATCAATCCCGTCTGACAACGGGCTTCCTCCAGCAGCAGTAAGTTCCCACAGCCAGCAGCGGCACCAAGCCAGGCCCGCCTCCCACCTTCCCTCCGCAGTTCCTGAGCCCACAGCCCTGCCCCGTCCTAACTGAGCCCTGCAGGAGGAACACAGTGCCCTCCCTCAGGGGCTGGCGCTCGCCCTGTGAGTTTCCTCTAACTGCCGAAGGAGCCCTACTTGCAAGATTCAACATGATTCTTAAAAAGAAGACCAAAAAAAAATAGAGACCCTTGGGCCCCAGGTGAGCAGAAACCAACCTTTTTGCGCTCCTTTTGCTCCCTGTGTTTCCTCACTGTTTGACTGCCTTTCCGAGCAATAATGGCTAAGTCTGAAGTGGCATCCTTGACTGGAATCACAGGCTCCGGCTGCAGGAGGTTGAGGAAAAAGCACAAATTCCACACTGATCATTCAAACTCCACAAGAAGGTCCGCTTCGTAATGGCACTGGTCAAGGAAGGGCTGCCAGCCCCCACCTGCCCCCCGCCTTCCTCCCTCCAGGGCTCTCCTCTCTGGCTGCAGAGGGCCCCACCTGCTTGGTGAAGACGATGCGCCCGTCCAGGAAGGGAGGCACCAGGTTGTGGACCATGAGATGCACCTTGGCCGCGCTGTCCTCCTCGAAGTCCTCGTCCACCTCCAGCCGGTGCACCACCCCGCTGGTGAGCATGCGGTTGGTCTCCCAGCGCTCGTTGTCCTGAGAGGACACAAGGGGAGGAGGCCAGTTCAGACTGCAGCCACGCAAAGTCGCCCTCAAAGGGCCCAGGCGAGGCCACGCAGCAGATCCCGAGAGAAGGGCTGTAGGGATGCCATCAGTCTCTGGACCCCGCGGCTCCTTGAGACGGCACAGGCCCTGATCCCAAATCACCTGCAGCACTTTTTCCCAGAAGCCACCTTTTATGTCTAAACCAGAACCTCTACATGGACACACAGAGTGGCCGTCCCCCAGTCCCACTCAGAGACACAGAGGACACAGAGCCAAGCCCACCCTCTCAGCTCCCATCAGCAGCTCCCTCCAGGAAGCACTGCCAAAGAGCAAAGTTGGGATTTGGATTTGTTTTTTTTTTTCTAACCTACTGAAAAGTTCCTCGCCCACCCCTCAGCTTCCAGGGGCATCGCTCCTTCTGGGACTTCAGCCATGGGGAGAAGAGCCATGCTGCCAGCTGGGCTGTGACCTGCCGCTACTCCAGCAGAGTCCGCTCCACCTCAAGCGGGCAGCCTCACCTCATTGATCTGTCTCCGCTGAGCCGAAATGCGCTTCTGCTTCTGTTTGTGCAGGTGCTGCTCCCGCCTCCTCACATAGTCCTCGGAGGAGTAGGCCAGGGGGTTGTGGAACTCATCATACCCCTCGTCCATCATGTACCAATCCCGGTCAGCTTGCTGTAGCGCAAGAGACAGAGCCATGAGAACAGGGAATAGAGTGAGTGTACGTGCAAGACAGGGACAGAAGGGGAGGAGATGCTTGGCAAGGTCACTGGTGCAGTGAACAACTCAAGAGGCCACCCTGCTGGGGGGCCAGCTGCCTACAGGAGAAAGAGGCACAGTATGCAGCCAAGGCCACCATGACGGCACTTCTTAGGTTTACCACACAGTGGCGCCAGCATGCAGAAGAAGTTAGGTCTGATCTGCACTTGGTGAGATGTTTCACCAGGGAGCCTATGCGTGGAAAAGGACTCTAGGGCTTCAGGACTGAACGTAGCTCAGCCTTCCCAAGACTGTCAGGATTCACCAGGGTGTCAGCGTGGCCCTGTACTCTGACGCCCCTGTCACCGGCTTACTGAAAGACGGCCACCACCCCTCATTCAGTCGCTCAGAGATGTATTTCTTACCCTCTGGTCATCCTCCCACTGCTGCCGCTCCTCTTCTGTGTCAAATGAAATTCCTTCTTCGCCATCCTCACGTCTCCCTGAGGGAGAACACGTGGCGGGTCGGTGTGCAAGGCCCCAGCTTGTTCCCAGTGGCCTCATGCAGACCAGCCACCCCAGGAGGAGTGTTCAGCCTCCCACTTTCACCCCGTCTTACCTCGGCCCCTGGACAGACGTGGGGTGGACCCCAGGTGTCTTCTGTCATCGGCCCACTCGTTGTATTTGTAGGATGGGGTTGGCAGAGGGGTGTCATCTGAGTACCTGCTCCTCACAGACCTGAGAAACAGTAAAACCAGCTTCACTAAACAGTCACTAAGCTGAGATGTGTTTCCAGCCACTATCCGCCCGCCCAGCCCCATCCACGCGCACAGAACATCACCTGTCCCTGTCTCGACTGGACGGCCGATGACTCCGCTCAGAATCCCGATAGGAAGGTGTGGGGGAGGGCGATTCCCACTGTGAGCGCCTCGAGGAGCCATAGCCACTGTCCTCTTCCTCCCAGGTAGACCGTGAAGGGGTGGCAGCATCTGGGCCACAGACATGAAGTTCAGCATTTACTTTAACTCAGACATGGCGCTAGGGCCATTAGGGGAAAATCAGTTCACCAAATTTCTTTCTTCTGCTACTCATAAACTTTACACCTATTTGCAATGGATATGATGGGTTCGACAGCTTTTAAAGATATCTGAATTTGAAGAGTTCCATTTTTCATCTGTGTTTATAAGAACATTTTAAATAATATCCAATTTGTCTCTGGCAAACATATCTCTACTGAATATACGTATTTCTTTATAATCAACCCTTCTTCTCCCCTACCCCACTCTCACTCTCCCTACTCCCCACCCCCAGCTCCCTATTCTTTCCTATCATTTGGAAAACTGGCCACTCAGCAAACAGGCAAGCGCATTAAGGGAGCATATCAGTTTCCAAAGAAGTCCATGGCCTTCCCAACTGAATCAACCAAGTATTCCAAGTCATTCATGGTGGAATCAGGAATTCTGACCCAGTTCCACTGAGGATGGGAGTCACTCACCCTACCCCTCATATACGTGGCTCTCACAAACCACCATAAGCAAGCTTGGACTACCTTTAGGCCGGTGTCGGGGGCTCTCGGGTTCGTTTCTTCTGCTGCTGCGATCTGACCCTCCATCTCGTTCGGATCTGCTGCTGTGCCTGCTTCTGTCCCGCTCATCTGTCGGGAGTCACCAGCAGAGCTTAGAAAACAGGTGCCTGTCCTAATTTCCACCCATCTTCACCCAAGAGAAAGGACAGGCCTCCCCACTCACTCACAGGAGCAACCTCACTGCTCTAATGCGATCCAGGGGCTCCTGAATCTCATATATCCCCATTCTTTCAAAGGGCAAAGATTAGTTACTGGCTACAAAGTTTCAAACTCACAGTAACAGTTATTTTCCTGCAAGAATTCAAAAAAGAATAGTTACAAGTCTATCCTGAATAACTATTTAGTAGTTACAAGTTTACAAGCTACAGACCTCAAATATTACCAAGGAAGGCCAGCACTGGACCTTATGTCTAGCGTGCTCCACAGCACTGTCCTTTCCCTCTCACCAACACTACTGTCAACTGGTTTCTCAAACACATTACCCACTATCACCTTTAGCACCAGCTTTCAAGATAAAGCACAAAGAACCACACATTCAAGCAGAGTAGCTATGCTGCAAATAACAGTTCTTTTCTTAGACTGCCCACTTGTCCCAATACCAACAGGGTCAAATACCCAATACCACCAGGCTGACAAGAAAATGGATCTCCTTAATTAACAGGCATTATAAAAACTCCCATGACAGCAAAAAGGCCAGTGTGTTACTTTGGGTGCCTAGCAGGCCCTAGGAACTCTGCTGGGCAGTTTACCTCTGTCTCTCTTGCGGTCACAGTCTCGATCCCGTGACCTCTCCTTCTTCCGTCCTTTTCGTCTTTGGACGAGGCATAGACGCCATGCTCCCGCCGCTCCCGCTCTCTCTGCCGACTGCGTTCCCAAAACTCTTCGCTCACACCACCAGGATGGGATGGAGTCTCCACCCGGGCTGATCGGTAATGCCTGCAACACAGAGGGCAGCTGGTGAAGGACTCAGCCAGAGAAGAAAAGCCTGCCCCAAACCTGTGGCCATGCCAAACAAGCAACCTGGGCTCTTCCACTTTATCTCCCTGGTATGGCAGGCTTGCATATGGCAACAGCCGTAAGCACTTCTAACCCCCCATCACCTACTCTTCAGTTGCTTTTGACAGTTTCCCCAAATCTGAAAAAAAAATACCAATTCCTACCTAGCCTCAGTGTTATAGAATCCTAGTAAAAATTAAGCCCTAAATATCCAATAAGAAAACTGAGAGATAAACATGAGACATTATTTTCTGGCCTCTATTTTCATTCCCTCTCGGGCAATCCACCCAAAGGCTTTTACCTGTCTTTTCGGCCACTTCGGCCAGCCTGGTCACTGTCTTCCGCCTCAGTGTCCCTCTGGTCATCCTTGCCCTCTTCCCAGTCCTTGTACGAAGAGATTCTGGACTTCTTCTTGTCTTCGCCATCATCCTTCTCCTCTCTCTCCTTCCTCTTCAGGGAAGCCAACAAGTCCAGTCCCAGCAATGAAGGGCGGGGTGCAGGGGCCTTGAAGACATGCTGCTCACTAGCTGCACTTTTGGTCTTAAAAATAAGCCCGCCGACCTGAGAGTCCACGTCAGTGCCTTCCAACCGATGGAGCGAGGCATCCTCACTGCTGTCCTCCATGACAGGCTCCAGGATCCTCTGTGAGGAAAACAAACCACTTGCTATCAGACGTAAGAAGGGAAAGACTTGGCTCCACTACATCCCAAAATAACTGTGAATATATGAGTATCGGGGGGGGAGGGCTGACCTCCCCCTCAAGACCTGAATTCCTTTAGTTACCTCTTCGCAAGACTCTTCTATCAACTCATTGACAGTCTTAATCTAAAAGATCTTTCTATTTCCAACCAACGCATATCAGAAATAGATAAACACATACACACACACACTCCAAGATCCAAGAGGGTATCATTCAGACAAGAACAGACCTCACTAAGGAGCACTTACTAGAGCAGGATGGCATCTATAAAGGGAATGTATGGAAAACACTAGATCTGAAGTCAGAAATCTCAATTAGAACCCTCTCAACATTTTCTACCTGTATGATCATAAGCAAATAGATATTAATCTTAATCTTTGGTTAGGCATAATTCCTATACTTGAAAAATAGATGTATTTTTGCTCTCTTAAATCCATGAAGTTACTGTGAGTATCAAACAGGAAAAGTATATGTGAAAGCACTCACTCTGTAACCATAGTTACATAAACGTCAGTGTTACATTATTTCATTTGCTGTGCTCTTGGGTACTGACTGGGTTCCTCACCATTTTTTACACAAGTTCTTCCTACTCTCTACTCCTTTAAACTACAGATACAGTAGAGCAGAGTTATTGACACATAAAGCTACCATCCATGTGATCCATTCTTAAATGAGTTTTCTGGGCCAGTTTTGTTTTGTAGAGAAGAATTACCTCACAGCAGTCAAACTCTGTTTAACAACAATTCAAGTTCACCAAAAAAAAAAAAAAAAAAAAAAGGATCAGAATCACCAGGCTAGGAAATGGTGTTTCTGAAAAGTATTTAGGTGACTGTAAGATTTCCTGGCACTCAGCTCATAACAAATTCCTCTTTACCTCCCACTACACACCATCTGCTTATAAATATATCCCATTTTGTGCTTGAATAACTTCCCTCATTCCAAGAAGTCAGTGAAGCAAAGAATTATCAAGAGAACCACCAGAACCCAAAATGTTTCACGCAGCTCTAATTAACATGCTGCTGCTGCTGCTAAGTCGCTTCAGTCGTGTCCGACTCTGCGCGACCCCATAGACGGCAGCCCACCAGGCTCCCCCGTCCCTGGGATTCTCCAGGCAAGAAAACTGGAGTGGGTTGCCATTTCCTTCTCCAATAACATGCACACTTCTATAGAAAAATATAGCCAAACAGAATGAACACACAATATGGACACAGAAACAAGAGCTGCATTTTGGAAAATGCCATCACACAGAAAAGAAATGGGAAAGCTAACTTTTAGTGACACCTGTACTCATGGGAGGAAATCTACGCAGGAAGGTAAGATATACATGCTCTGCCCAGTAGTCTGAACTAGAAAATATACCCCTAGAACATCCTTTTATGCAGGAGAACTTTGTCTGTCTTGTTGACTGCATTGCCCAGTGCCTAGCAAAATAAACATTTGAGGAATAAATAATTTTAAACTGATTAAAGGAAACAGGGAGCCAGAAATCTCTAGACACAGCAAAGAAAGGTGCCAAGCAGCACAGGAAAAAGAATCTGACAAACAGGACAACTAGTGGCTAAGAAAAACAGGAAGTTTAAGTGTTGTCTTCTGAAAACGGATTAGTGCAAAGAAGCCACAAGAGGTACAAGAAACATAATGAAGAAAGAAACTGCATACATTCGTTCAACAATTACCGAGTGCCTTCAGTGAGCCAATCGCTTGTTCTGGGCATTAGAGATAAGAGACCAAAACAAAAATCCCGATCTTTTTGGACTTGACATTTTATTAAAAGATATCGCCTGGTAGAGAAACCACTGTGACAGAGAAAATGAAACGAAAAGAGCCCTTCTGGGCTCGGTGTCCGTCTGGGAGTGGGCTAACGAGAAGGTCTAAGAACGTGGGCGGGGTGACTCCCGGACAGCATCCCTGGACCTCTGGGAGGCCGCGCCAGTGTGCACGATCTTACATGATCAAGGAGAAAGGCCGGGGCCGGCAGAACCCGCGCAGCATTCCTGCAGTGAGTAAGGCAAGTTAGATGACAGGGACAAGCTTTACAAGCCCGGGCCCGAACTTGAGCGAGAGGCCGAGATTCGCCTCTTGGAGCTGCCACGATTGGCGAAGAAGAGGTCGGAAAGGAAAAAGGGACACTCACCTCACCAAGCCTGACTCTCAGGACCTGCTGTCCGGGATCCGGGGCGCTGGCGCCGCCAACTCCTTGCTCGGACCGCTTTGAGAGCCAAAATCAACTACATGAAAGCGGCCATCATTGTCCCATAATACTTTACGCGGCTCCTTCTATCCATCCAAAGATACCATCGAGAGCAGCCCGGAAAACGCCCGTTCCCGGCGCGACACAGAACGCGACCACGCATGCGGGACTCGACCGTCTTTCTCTGGGGCTCTGATCAGAGACACTTCCGAGTCCCCTGGCGACCAATCATGCTTAGCGTAAGAGGCGAGGCCCCGCCTCTAGGTGGGGCGCGGGAGGGAGAAGGAAAGAGACCTGTCGGGTTTAAGGAAGGCGGGGGTGACCCTAGGGCTTCCGGTCAGAGCGGGGTAGGTGGGCGGTGACTAGAATAACCTCTTCTGCTGATTGGGTTATTGAGAGCGGAACGCGCGTTCATCACTGCGCCTGGGCGTTTTCTTTTTCAGTTTCCGTCCGCTCTGGTGGTCGGCAGAGGGTTGCTAGGCAACGGCTCCAGGTTACTCTGAATTGGGGTCGCCGCCGCGGTTGGGGCGGGGGGAAAAAAGCCGTCTGAGTTGGCTTTTTCGAGAAAGGGTCGGGGTTGTCCACAACCCTGAAGTGGAAGACAAGGAGGTGACGTGTACAGTTAAAGTAAGTATCGTTTTCCCCAGCAGTTGTGGGCCAGAAGTAGCCCAACCACAGGCGTCATTAAAAATATATATGTCGGATATTTGGGGAAAATAAAGACGCGCGCCTACAGTGTAAGTAAAAGTCACTCGTCTGTTCACACGCAGAGATAATCTCTGACGGAGTTGAAAGTGAAAGGCGCTCAGTCGTGTCCGACTCTTCGTGACCCCATGGAGCATACAGTCCATGGAGTTCTCCAGGCCAGAATACTGGAGTGGTTAGCCTTTCCCTTCTCCAAGGGATCTTCCCAACCCAGGGATGAAACCCAGGTCTCCTGCGCTGCAGGCGGATTCTTTACTAGCTGAGCCACCAGGGAAGCTCAAGAATACTGGAATGGGTACTTATGCCTTCTCCAGAGGATCTTCCCAACCCAGGAATCGAACTGGAGCCTCCTGCATTGCAGAAGAGTCTTTACCAACTAAACTATCAGGGAAGCCCTGGCATTTTCATTTTTATTTTTCTATGTGAATATTTATTTATGCATTATAGTTAGGTTTTGTACAAAAGTGGGAGCACACTTTATATAGTACTGTTTTATAAAATTTTTTTCTTTATCGTGAGGGTTTTTCACTTATTCGTCTCTAACCCAGTATATAATGATAGTATAGCCCAATGATGTACAGCCCAATGATGTACAGCCCAATGTGGGCTATACTCTCATTTATTCCCTCTGTCCACTACTGACGACTGTTTAGGTTGTTTCCAGTTTTTCACACTTATAAATGGTACACAAATATTTGTGCACATGTCTATTTATTTACTAGGGATTCTGAGAAGTGGAATTGTTGGTCAAAGAGTATTTCAGATTTCTTTTCTAGAAAAGTTTCGTTTCTCTACCTTCCATCAGGTATTGAATGCCTGCCAGTTCACTCACACTCTTGCTGTTTTTGTTTTTAATCTTTGCCAAATGAAGACTTTTAAAGATATATCTTTTAATTTGCTTTCCTTTGCTTACAGGTAAAGCTTAACTTTCCAGATATATCTGTCCATTTTTGCCTCTTCTTTTGTCAGTTCTCTGGTGGTATCCTTTGCTGTGGACATTTTCTTAGGCATGGTCTCTCCCCATGCCTAAAGAGAAATTTCCCTCTCCTCCTTCCAACATTTATCCAGTCCCACTCTCTCACATGCTTACCTCCGCACTCCCTGTTGACCTCTTCCTCCTCTCTTAACAATACAGAAGTTGCTGGTCATTTGACTTCAAGTGGTGGGACAAATCCATCTTCTCTTTGACTTTCCCTTTCATCAGTAATTTGTTCTGCCACTCCTATTTGACGAAAGTCCCTTTTGGCAGTCTTCTTTCCTATTTAAAGTATGACCTATAACTGAGACAATCTCCTTTCCTATATGAATTTTATCTTAAATGTGACTTGTCACTGAAAAAGAATGAAATCGTCCCTTTTCATAGCATTCAGTCCCCTGGGACTGAATTCAAAATATCAAGTATCTCAGTAGAGTCTCTTGTGGATCAGAAATAGAGCTCCTTGATCAAAGAGTATTCTTGATCAGAAAAATAGGACTTATTGTAGTAAATAAGTTGGGCTTCCCTTGTGGACCAGCTGGTACAGAATCGCCAGCAATGCAGAAGACCTGGGTTCGATTCCTGGGTTGGGATGATCCTCTGGAGAAGGGAAAGGTTACCCAGTCCAGTATTGTGGCCTGGAGAATTCCATGGACTATACAGTCCATGGAGTCGCAAAAAGTGTGACACAGCTGAGCAACTTTCACTTTCACTTCCATTGTAGTAAAAGGAATACTGGACTAAAAATTTGATGGCATGGATTCTGGTCCTTGTTTTTGTAGATAAAAATGTAACTGTGAACCTGAAAATGAGAATCTCAGTGTTTTGCTATTTGGTGTGTGTGTGGTTTTTACGCCCTCTTAGTTGATCTGTTTGCATGTAATGAGGCACACTCAATAAGACATACACCGAGAATCTTTAGAACTCATGATAATATAAATGTCTGTCAATAAAAGACTGTACAAAAGGGACGGAGCATGCATGAAGTAGTATGGCACTGTAACAAGAAACGTGTGAGTTTTCTGCATAGAGCAATGGGAAGATATGCACACGTGAGGTAAAGTGCAGAAGGGTGGGTAAAGTATGTGTGCTGGACATCTGTCGTTTACCCCTCCAGATCCACTCTTCCTCTCTAGACTGCTCTGCGTCAAGGAGGCTTGTTCGCCTCTGCGGCTCCCCTGCCCTCTTTGTTCCACTTGGAGTCAGTCAGTGGGAGCGTTAGTGTTAGCATCAGGGCGGGAGGAGAGTGGCTGCGTCCCCTCACTGCAGGCTGACCCCCTTTACAGCGGCCCTGTCCACCCATCAGCATCGGCCACACAGTTCTGGTAAGTACTCCCTCCTGTGGCTCCTCCGGGCCTGGGGGTGGAACAGCACCCCGTCCTGGCCCTCTTAGCCAAGGGTTCTTCACTACACCCTGTTGTTTCCTATGCCTCGCCTCAATGAAAGTCTTCAAATGACCAAATTGGAAGATGGCATCTCTTTCCCACTGGAACCGACTAATAGAATACACTATCTTTTGAGTGACAAGGAGAAAAAACATCTTTGTATTTTCTTTGAATGCATAACAAACTGAAAGATACCTGAGAAACTAATGAAAGTTGTTGCCTGGTAACTACCCCAGGGTGCTGGCAACCAAGTCCTCTGAGGGGGGAGAGAGGGAAATATTATTACAGTATACCTCTCTGTGTTGTTTCTTTATAACTGGTGGACTTACTTGCCACCTGTTTGTGCATTCCTTTTACTTTTTTGTTACTATGTTGTATGAAGCTTTTTTTCATCTAGGAGGGAAAAATATATATGTTACCTACTCCAAAAATGAACAGTGTTTCAAAATTAGGACTCATGCACTTAATCTGTCTTTAAACAGTGCAACTTTCAGAACCAACACTGAGGACTGATAATCAGATTATTTCAACATGAGCTTCTTGTTACCCAAACTGAGTAGCAAAAAAGCAGTAGACCAAGCAATAAAAAGTACTGCAGAGAAGGTGCTGGTTCTCAGGTTTGGGAGAGATGAGGATCCGGTCTGTCTGCAACTGGACGACATAGTAAGTGAATTTTTTAAGATTTTTATTGAAAACCTATACGTTCGTACTCCAACATCTGCAGAGTGCATGAGCGGGAGCAGGCAGGGCCCAGGTGTACAGCTGTTCAACTGTTAGCACACTTCCACCAAGAGCCGATCATGCACCTGCCTGAGTCGAACCCCCTAGTCTGTGATTGTATGGAATCCACCCTAGATGTCCTTCCCCACTGCTGCTGCTGCTGCTAAGTCGCTTCAGTCATGTCCAACTCTGTGCAACACCAGAGAAGACAGCCCACCAGGCTCCCCCGTCCCTGGGATTCTCCAGGCAAGAACACTGGAGTGGGTTGCCATTTCCTTCTCCGTGCATGAAAGTGAAAAGTGAAAGTGAAGTCGCTCAGTCCTGTCCAACTCTTAGTGACCCCATGGATGGCAGCCCACCAGGCTCCTCCATCCATGGGATTTTCCAGGCAAGAGTACTGGAGGGGGTGCCATTTGCCTTCCCCACTAGCAGCTGCCAAAACTCCGTTACACCAACAAGCAGTGGAAGACCAGAAACGTTACGAACTAGTCTATGAACGTTGTCTTATTCAGTGCTCCCCACAGTGGGATAATTAGTATTCCCAAGAGGGGAGATGCATGCCAGGGAGGTCAGGTGACTTCCCACGGGCCCAGAACCTCTAAGTTGCAAAGCTGGGATCTGAACTTTGTTTTCTTTGCCTGCAAATATGCTTTTCTGGGGTGCCGCCTCCAGTGTGTGCCTGATGGTAATCTGATTTCACAGCACATCTTTACAGTTTGAAGAGTCGAGAGGGCAGTACAGGACAGAGGAAGCTCATCCTGGTCTCTGACTTACCAGGACTAAGGCCTCACCCACGTTTTCTGTTGCTGCCACCCACAGTGTGGATCCAGTGTAAGAAATCCCATGACTGTGATCAACAATGAGGGTATGATGCATTGACCTGGTGGGAAGGCGGCCAGAACATTTTACCCTCAGCTGTGGGGGTGTGGAATATCATAGAGTGTAGACTCTGAAGCCAGGCCGTCCGAGTTCAGAGCCCAGCCTTACTGCTTACAGCAGTGTGACCGGGGGCACATTACCTCCTTGCGGCTCAGTTTTCTCGTCTGTGAAATGGTGCCTGTAGCCGTGCATACCTCCTAGAAATGTTGTATGGATTAAAGGAGCCAACAAGTGTAAAGCACTTAGCACACTTAGCACACAGCAAGTGCCACGTAAGGGTCTGCTGTTTCGTCATAACTCTCATTTATGGGTGAGGTTGGAAGCAAGGAGCTTTCGGGGAATTGCAGTATCTGTAGCAGATATTTCTGAGTTTACTTTTTTATTTAAGCGAGTATGGATTTTATAAATCCATGAAAAGTTTAAAACACGTGTTTTAAGAAAAAAAGAAGAAATATATTCATCCAGTTTGCTCAGGGCCCTCTCATTACCCTACCAACAGTGATTCAGACTCTGAATAAGGTTACACTCTCTCTTAACGTGGAACTCCCAACAGGCTAGATTCTTGGTCCGGGAATTTTTTTCACATAGAAAATTCTTCTAGTAAAAAGGTTCACAAAAGAAATGTTAACAGCCCTGAAGTTGTAACCCACATCTCTCTCTTCCTCTGCAGCTTTCTAAGACCTCTTCTGACTTAAGTAAAATGGCTGCTATCTATCTAGTAGACGTGGACCAAACCCCAGTTTATACACACTATTTTGACATCAGTTATATTCCATCTACTGTGTTTTTCTTCAATGGGCAGCATATGAAAGTGGATTATGGGTAAGTTAGATTGACATGAAGTTACTATAGTCTTCAAAGTTTCTTTTCTCCAGTCAGTTTCAGTAGCTCACCCACTTGGATGTGATGGAGGCTTTTTGTGTCTTATGTTGGTACTGTTTCCTCAATTGATGAAGCCTCTAATGTGTGTGTGTGTGTGTGTGTGTGTGTGTGTAAAACTTTGGTATAAAATGAGAGTGTTTCCAGTATGAGTGGTGAATGTTAAGTGTCTTATGTTGGTACTGTTTCCTCAATTGATGAAGCCTCTAATGTGTGTGTGTGTGTGTGTGTGTGTGTGTGTGTAAAACTTTGGTATAAAATGAGAGTGTTTCCAGTATGAGTGGTGAATGTTAAGTGTCTTATGTTGGTACTGTTTCCTCAATTGATGAAGCCTCGTGTGTGTGTGTGTGTGTGTGTGTGTGTGTGTGTAAAACTTTGGTATAAAATGAGAGTGTTTCCAGTATGAGTGGTGAATGTTAAGTGTCTTATGTTGGTACTGTTTCCTCAATTGATGAAGCCTCTAATGTGTGTGTGTGTGTGTGTGTGTGTGTGTGTGTAAAACTTTGGTATAAAATGAGAGTGTTTCCAGTATGAGTGGTGAATGTTAAGTGTCTTATGTTGGTACTGTTCCTCAATTGATGAAGCCTCGTGTGTGTGTGTGTGTGTGTGTGTGTGTGTGTGTAAAACTTTGGTATAAAATGAGAGTGTTTCCAGTATGAGTGGTGAATGTTAAGTGTCTTATGTTGGTACTGTTTCCTCAATTGATGAAGCCTCTAGTGTGTGTGTGTGTGTGTGTGTGTGTGTGTGTGTAAAACTTTGGTATAAAATGAGAGTGTTTCCAGTATGAGTGGTGAATGTTAAGTGTCTTATGTTGGTACTGTTTCCTCAATTGATGAAGCCTCTAGTGTGTGTGTGTGTGTGTGTGTGTGTGTGTGTGTAAAACTTTGGTATAAAATGAGAGTGTTTCCAGTATGAGTGGTGAATGTTAAGTGTCTTATGTTGGTACTGTTTCCTCAATTGATGAAGCCTCTAGTGTGTGTGTGTGTGTGTGTGTGTGTGTGTGTGTAAAACTTTGGTATAAAATGAGAGTGTTTCCAGTATGAGTGGTGAATGTTAAGTGTCTTATGTTGGTACTGTTTCCTCAATTGATGAAGCCTCTAGTGTATGTGTGTGTGTGTGTGTGTGTGTGTGTGTGTAAAACTTTGGTATAAAATGAGAGTGTTTCCAGTATGAGTGGTGAATGTTAAGTGTCTTATGTTGGTACTGTTTCCTCAATTGATGAAGCCTCTAGTGTGTGTGTGTGTGTGTGTGTGTGTGTGTGTGTAAAACTTTGGTATAAAATGAGAGTGTTTCCAGTATGAGTGGTGAATGTTAACTTACTCCTTAAATCTGAGAGACTAGTACAGTTTGTGAAGCACTCACCATCCATCACTGCAGAAAATATAGAACAGCTTTTGTCAAAATTCCCCAGGAGTTTTATCTCAAACAAAATAGGCCATTGTTCTCAAACTCTTAATACTCATTGGCTGCATCTGTGAAAGAAGTGATCCTCCAGCAAATTGACATGCATTTCCCTTTACCAAGTGTTCTGTCTGCTTTCAGTTAGAGAATTTTGAAGTCCTTCTTTCTCAGTCTGTCAAAAATAAGTAAATGAGGGACCTCCGTGATGGTCCAGTGGTTAGAACTTCACCTTTCAAAGCAGGGGGTTCGGGTGTGGTCCCTTGTTGAGGAGCTAAGACCCCATATGCCTGGAGGCCAGAAAGCCGAAACATAAAACAGAAGCAATAGTGTAACAAATGCTATAATGACTTTAAATGGGCTACCTGGTAGGGCTTCCATTCTCTCCCAGAAGCCCACAGCAGTGGTTTTAGTTGTGTATCAAATGGGCCCTGTAATCACAAATCACAAATGTAATCACAAGTGTCAGGCTTTGTGTCTAAGGGCTCCCTGACCAGAAGAAAGTGAGAGAGCTGCTGTTTACTTTGTTTATCCTGAAGGCCTTACAAGTACTTTTGAAAAGTTCTGAGCAAGGTTGTTTCTCTCCTACGCTATTTAGGTCTCCAGATCACACTAAGTTTGTGGGAAGTTTCAAAACCAAACAAGACTTCATAGATTTGATTGAAGTAATTTATCGAGGCGCAATGAGGGGCAAACTTATTGTGCAAAGTCCTATTGATCCCAAGAATATTCCCAAATACGACCTCCTCTATCAAGACATTTAGTGCTTTCACTGCCGTCAGAGTTGAAGAGAAAGGCCCATGTCAAAACAGTACCTAACTCCAGCTGTGCAGTTTTCCTGGGATCCTTCAGAAACATCGTCAGCATCCCAGAGAATAAGAGGTTTGACCTCAACAGAAAGTACTGGCGGCCAAGCAGAAGACCACACTGGTGCTGGGACATTCAGGGATGCCCAAGTGTCTACGCCCTGCAGACCTCAGAGAGGTGAAGCCAGCCATGGTCAATTTCCCCAGTGTGGGTATTTTACTTTCTCTGTATATTGTGGTTTTCTTTATTCTTTAAGATAATACAGAATCCTTCTAAATTTCGCTAGGACAGTTTGATTCAACTATGTTTATTTGATACATTGAGTAAAGTAGAAAATCAGTTCACATAAGAGCAAAAACACTTTTTTTCTACCCTATGTGTACATACCCACCCCTTCGCTCATCCTCGCCTCGCCTTCCCTCCGCACGTGTATTTATCTCATGCTCACCTACTGTCCCAGGTTCTCTTGGAATAAATCATTCTCTACTGATAATGGCCAAATTAGTTTTATCTGCAAGACTTTCTGGCTCAGAATTTTAAAGATATCTTGGCTTGTTCATTTTACCAGCTTTTATGTTATTAAATTGCCCCAGAGGTGAGAACTTGAACTTCCTTTACTGTCCAGCAACCAATTTAAGCTAAACAAAAAATTAAGTACCCTTAGTCAGTAGAGGCCAATCTCTCCTGGAGCTCCATCTCTTTCTAAGGAGAAAACTGTACTTCAGGGACTCAGGACTGGAAAGAAATCTCAGAACTGCTAGAAAGAAGTATCATCTATATAGGACTTGCCTGTTTTAATAACTTGATGAAGAATTCTTGCTCTCCCAGGGCCCTCTGGCACAACCTTTACCACTTGCGCAGGTTCCTCCTCTTCTCATGGAGCTAATGGCACTGACTTTCTAGAGTAAGAACGTATGCAGAGCCAGACAGCAGCGCCGGACAGCACATGGCCTGCTTGGCAGCTGTTGGCCTGCAGGCAGGGCAGCACTGTCACTGCACAACCCTCCCCCCTTGCCGAGTGCTTCCTTTCCAAGTCTTCTGTGACAAACATGGCAGACAAGGAAGGTTGCTGGGCACCTGGGTGGCCTTCATTGATAAAGGAGACACTTCAGGAATGAGACAACAAAATCCTTTCACCACCACCGCCATTGTCTCCTGGCCCCCACTTCCTGCTTACGTTGGTAATCGTGATGCATGGAACCACAGCAGCCATCTTAGGACCATGAGGCAACCAGCCCTGGGATGAAAAATGAGCATGCTGAAAAGAATGATGGAAAGACCCTGGGTCCCTGATGACAATATCAAGCTCCCGAGTGGACTCTAAACCTGCCTCCCTTCATATTTCTGTGAAAGAATAAAATGTCTTTACCATGTGTCACTTTAGTTGATTTTCTGTCCCTCATAGCCTAAATTACACAGCATTTGAGGTTGAGAAGTGTTCAGATAACAGCAAAAACTCAGCCCTTTCATGCATAAGATTCTCATGTCGTCTTTCCTCCTGAGGGCTTTTTGGTGATGTTTTTCTGAAGTCCAGGTTTGTGTTTTCGTTCCCATCATAGTTGCTCTCCCTTCCACAAGTGTTTATTAATTACATACTGTATGCCCCCATTCTTTGCCAGATACTGCACAAAACAAATGACTCCTGGATGGAAAAAAAGCTTCTTAGAAGAGACAGTTCCTGAGCCTTAAAGGAGAGTAGGAGGTACTCATGGAGAAGGGGGAGGGCATTAGGGGGAACCGGGGGGAGGCAGGCCCGGGGCTGGAGACACCACGTGTGTTGAGAGGGCTCCACAGAGTTCAGTGTCACTGAAACCCAAGGGGGAGGCAGGTGGGCAGGAGGTGCTGCTGGAGAGGAAGGTAGAGGAGATAAGGAAAGCGACAAAATACCAAAAGTTTTATTTTTCTCCTTAGAGGGAGAAGCCACTTAATACAATCAGATTTTTCTTCAAAAAAAAATTGTATGGTTTATTCTTCAAAAAACTTAGTGCTGAAGGTATTATTAGAAGAAAGAGGTAGAACTCTGCTGAGAGGCCTGATTTTATGTGTGTGTATCTTTTTTTAGTTTCTGGCCATTGTCTCTTGTGCAGGTTCTAGAATACAGGTCTCAGTTGTGCCTTGGCCTGTGAGCTGCAGCCTGTTTCATAATCGATGGGTCTGGAGAGTGCCTGTGACAACGCCACAGGGAAGGACCCAGCACTAGTGAGAGAGTGGTGGCGCCGGGTGACATTTTAGGCCGTAGGCAGGGGAGGCCGCATCTTGGTGTGACGAGACTATAGGCTGGGGAAGGGCCAGTGTGCTGGATAAAGGTGTGTGGCTCGTTAGAACTGTTCTTCAGTTAGAAGACAGCTTCATGGGCTGGGTTCCAGAACTTTTGTTCTGGGAAACTGTTCATAGCAAGACCTTTATCTTTATGAAATGAAAGACTCAGATGGCTGTGTTTGAGTCCTAGTTAGGGTTGTTTTCTTCCCAATGGGAAAAGCAGCCCCTCCTAAGGAAGAGACTTCTGACTTCCCCCCAGCCCCAGAATGTTTTTACTGATGGCGCTTTAGAGCCTGTCTGGGTTACGCCCCCCGTGGGAGAGCCCAGGAGACTGATGGGCAGGGAGCTCAAAGAACGTGGCAGGCTTGTCCTCGAGCTGTGACTTGGACCCAGCAAATCTAGAAATCCTGCCTTTATACATCTTTCTGTGTTAGCTCGAATGCCGATGTGTTGGAGCACAAGCAACAGAGTAGTATCTGTTCAGAACACTCGTGCCGCTCGAGCCAGCATCTTCCTCACCAGCCTTCTCTCTTTCCCCTCCTCCACTCGGAAGAAGCAGAGGATGCTGTGAAAAGAGCTCAGGGTTTGTGTTCAGACAGTCCTAGGTTCAGAACTCAGCTTTGGGCTTCCCTGGTGGCTCAGTGGTAAAGAACACACTTGTCGATGTAGGAAATGCAGGTTTGATCCCTGGGCTGAAGATCCCCTGGAGAAGGAAATGGCAACCCACTCTAGTATTCTTACCTGGGAAATCCCATGGACAGAGGAGCCTGGTAGGGTCTCCATGGGGGTCGCAGAACTTAGCGAGTAAGCAACAACAAAGGTTCAAGATTCAGCTTTTTTATTTTATAGCTGTGTAACCTTCAGCAAATCACTTCTCTATTTCCTCGTCTATAAAACAAAGGGTAACTGTGACCTCCCTGAGGCCTGCCATCGAATAGGCACTTGTTCAGTGATCATGAGTTCCCCAGTGGGACAGTTCATATCACCTTAGGGATTTCCAGTTGGTCTGGGGTGTTTTCTGCCACACTCCCAGTAAACTCTAGAGCACTTGGCTGCTGCTGTATCATCAATGAGAGAATTAAAGAAAAAAAAAAAAACCAAGGCTAAAAACAGCACAGACGGGCTTCCCTGGGGGCTCAGTGGTAAAGAATGAAGGAAACTGCAGACGTGAGCCAAAGCAAGCTCTTTATTGGCTGAGCCCATCCGCGCCACGCGCGCTTTTGCCCCCGCCACTCCTGTGCAGTCTTCCCCTTGTCCTTTCAGGCAGCTGCCTCTAGCCAGCCCCGCCTCACTTGTCAGCGATGGTTTTCCGAACCCAGTCCAGAATGGAGGTCACCTTCACATACACACCATACTCGGCCACAGCACAGCTCTTGTCAAAGCTCAGGATGCCAGCCACATACCAGGTGTCGTCTTCCTGGTCGTGAACAACAAAGGCGCTGCCGGCGTCGCCATAGCAGGTGTCCTCCTGGTACTTGGACAGGCCGACGCAGAAGGTGTTCTCATTCAGGATGGGCTGCACCCCTACAGGGCTCGCGGCTGTCTTATTTTTAGGCGCAGTGGGGCCCTCGTAGTGCTTCACACACTTGTTTTGGTCAGCCACAGGCAGCATGACGTACTTCAGATGCTCCGTAAAGTTGAAGTTTTGATTTCGCCCCCAGCCGGACACATAACCCACACGATCCACCGCCACATAATCTTTCGAAGGTAGGCAGATGGGCATTACTTTGTCATTGACGGGGACCTTCTGTCTGAGTTTGATGAGCCCGATGTCTACCTTGGAGTGGTCAGGGTGGAGAACCACCTTCTCCACCTCTACAAGCTGGTTCTTCCCCACATAGAGTCTTAAAGTAGGAGCGATGTCCTTTGCTTTTTTGTCACTAGTGTGACCCAGGTAGAGATTTTTAGCTGTGGTGAGGAGCCATCGTTCATTGATGAGCGTGGCTCCCGAGATAAGGTTATGGTGGGAGACGAGCTTGGCCTGCCAGGGAAAGCTGCCTTTGGCATCCAGCGAGCCACCTATGATCCTCTGCGCCTGGTCCACTGGGTGCTTGGGCTTCCCACAGACTGTTGAGGAGAGCAAGACCGTCATTAATATGAGCAGGGTGTGAGCGTCCTCTGGGCCGGGAAGCATAAAAAAGCCAACTCTTGCCGCTGTCCAAAACTATCGCTCTGCATGTCTCCAGGACTAGAAACATTTACATGCTTTGCCCTTACTTTCTGCTCCTCCTGTCCCAATGTTTACAGTTTAAAATTATTTTTTTTTAATGTTCACATCACTAAAGCAGAGTTCTGTTTCCTGCTTTTCTGACTCATAAACAGCACTGAAATTTTCAAACCCCAGCTGCTGAACTCTAGGTATATTTAAATGATTTATCACAACTAGAGGTCCATGATCCCTGAAATTCAGTGTAAGGACAAGGAGCTACCAAGGTTCATTCTCTCTGAATAAATAGGGACATGAAGCAATGTTGGCCAGAACACAGGTTTTATAGATAACTGCAGTTGACAGCCGGCAGGTTAGCGGTTCTACAGCCCAAGTAGCAGAAGAGGATGGGCAAAACCCTCTTGTTCCAGGAGGGGAAGGAGAGAGCACAGCCCCTCCTGGTGACAGTGGAGTCCTGACCCATCTCCAGCCTCTTGCAGCACCTTCCCATGGATTGCGGCTTTGTTCTGCCTTCCCTCAACCTGTTCTTCCTGCAGCTTGCTTTGCCCTTGGCCCAGGGCTCTCTAGGTGGGCTGTCTGTACAGAGACCCCTGATCCTCTGTGGGCAGTGTAGACAGTGGACTTGGTCAGTGCCTCGGAGGCCAGATGAACACATCCTTAGTGAACTTCAAGGGGCGGCATCACCTGCCTGCGCACATCTCTGCCCAGCCACCTCTGGTCCCCCGCTCCCTGTCCTTGGCTGGTGTGTGCCCAGAGGAAGCCTCACAGGGAGGATGTGCCTTGAGGTTCCGATCAAGATACCTGCCGTGCACCAACCCCTCAGTACCTACTTTCAGTCTGCTTCCCAGGCCTCTGGCTTCCTACCTGCCTCACATTCAGGGAGTTGCTGTCCAACTTTCTCATTTATCCACTGCTTCTTACTGTTAAAGGTGTACACTCCTGAAACAAAATGAAAAAATATATAAGCTGAAAGGGACACTGTAGCTGGACCTAGCACTGGGAAAGAAGGTATTTAAAGAGCAGAATCAGAGAAGCAGGAAGAAGGAGGGCCAGGGAGAAGGAGGAACAGAAGAGCTCTGTGCTAGAAGCCAGTGCTGGAGGCCAGTGAAGCCCAGCAGGACGGATGGTGGTCTAGGCGGCCGTGGCAACTGTGTCAAGGCAGTACAGGGTTGGAATCAGGATTCAAATCCTGACTTTCCCTCATACAGGCTACCTGAACTTGGGCAAATTTATCAACCTCTCTATGCCTCAGTTTCTTCAGCAGTGAAATGGGAATAATAATCCTGTCTCTTGGAAATTCCCAAGTGGTCCAGTGGTTAGGATTCCAAGCTTCTAATTCGGGGGACACAGGTTCCATCCCTGGTCAGGAAGTTAAGTTCCCACAAGCTGTGCAACTTGGCAAAAATAAATAGTATCTCCAGAGGGGTGTTGTGAGGACCTCACGAGCAAATCCATGGAGAAAACTGTTCAAGTTCAGGAGCATAGTGCTCACGAGGTGAGGGCTCCCTGCCATCATCACCATCATCCTGTTCTATACAGATCTCACCCTGAGATGGGTAGACTATGTGGCATCACCTAGGAAGAAAACGCGAGGCTGAGGAGAGTTCATTTGCCCAAAAGGCCACAGCTGCCAGTGACAGAACCTTCATTAGAACCCGACTCTCCTGGCTCCAGAAAGCACGTGCCCTTTCTGACCAGTCACCTTGGCTCCATCCCCCGTGGAAGTGGAGGGACAGGAGGCATTCGTCCCGGCCTTACCGTCTCCATCAGTGCGCAGTTTGTAATAGGTTTTGCATTGATAGCGAGCCAAGTGCTCCACGTAGCCATTTTCAATCTTGGGGGGATCTGGGCAGCTGTCATCTGCAAAGGAAAGAGGGAGAGAAGGTTCATAGTGGGGAACGGCCCATGGAGACGCGAAAAGTCCGAACAGAAGAAGCTGGTTTGCACATCAAACTCCCTCCATCCCAAAAGGAGAGAGCACCAGCCTTTCTGGTGACAATGGAGTCCTGACCCATCTCCAGCCTCTTGTAGCACATTCCCACGGATTGTGGTTTTGTTCTGCCCTTCCTCGACCTGTTCTTTCTGCAGCTTCCTTTACCCTCGGCCCAGGGCTTCTAGGTGGGCTGTCTGTACAGAGACCCGTGATCCTCTGTGGGCAGTGTAGACAGTGGACTCGGTCAGTGCCTCGGAGGCCAGATGAACACATCCTTAGTGAACTTCAAGGGGTGGCATCACCTGCCTGCACACATCTCTGCCCAGCCACCTCTGGTCCCCCTGCTCCCTGTCCTCGGCTGGTGTGTGCCCAGAGGAAGCCTCACAGGGAGGATGTGCCTTGAGGATGTTTCAATCAAGATACCTGCCGTGCACCAACCCCTCCAGTACCCACTTTCAATCTGCTTCCCAGGCCTGACTTCCTACCTTCTTCACATTCAGGGAGTTGCTGTCCAATGTCCTTGTTTATCCATTGATTATTGTTAAAAGTATACACCCCTGAAACAAAAAGAAAAAAAAAATGAGCCAAAAGCTGGACCTAGCACTAGAAGAGAAGGTATTTAAAGAGCAGAGTCAGAGAAGTAGGAGCAGGGAGGGCTGGGGAAGAGGAGCAAGGGAGGAGCACTGTGCTAAAAGCCAAGTGCTGGGGGCGCCAGTAAAGCCCGGCAGGACGGGCGATGGTCAAGGTGACTGTGGAGACTGTCTCGAGGCAGTCCGGGGTTGGGACAGGAGGAGCCAGAGGCATTGGCCCAGGCTTACCGTTTCCAGCACGCAGTTTGTGATATTTGTCACACTGATAGCGAACCGAGTACTCCACGTGGCTATTGGCAATCTCGGGGGCCTTTGGGCAGCTGCCAGCTGCAAAGGAAAACAGGAAGGCAAGGTTCATTTTCAGAAACTGCCCCTAGAGACTGGAAAAGTCAGGAGAGAAGAAACAGCATATCAACCTCCCACACCCCAAACGGAAGCCCAGGAGAGATTGCTAGCTGGCTGGCTCCCCAATGTTCTTTATGATACTGAAAGACCAGAGATCAGGATAAGGAGCAATTGGATTTTCCCGGAGAGCATGCAGATCTGATGGGCCCAAGTGGGATGCAGCAATGCAGCCAGGTACAGCCCTTGCCCAAAGGCAGACCTACCTGTGCCTCACTGCCCGTTTCCACCGCGAGAAGCTGCCTGCAGAGCAGGAGAGTGATGACAGCTGGCAGGACGCTGCAGAGAAGACAGAAAGGAGGGCGCTGCTGGTCTCCCTGCTTCAACGTACACACTCCCCTCCTGTTACCTAGAGACCCCTCACCCACCCACATGCATACTTTAGCAGCTTCCCAGTCACAGAGGTTCCAGTGTGTTCCGTGCTGCCGGGAATTCTACAGAAGCTTCAGAGAAGAGCAAGCAAGATTAGGAAGGGATCGGGCCTCAGTGTGTAGCAGGATTCAGGAAACACTAAACTGTTAACAACATATGAGCTCCTCAGCAAAGAGAGGCCTCCCTTGGGGTGGGAAGCACCCTGAGGTGCTAGGCTACGAGGATTCCACTAATGAATGTGGGTATCTAGACGGTGGGGTGGTGGTGGGGTTATGATTATGCTACTCTCTCTACTTTGGGGAATTTTTCATAATAAGAGGTTCCCTAAAGTATAAAACACTGATGTAGTCGTTTCTATTATTTTATGATAATTTGACTTCAGGAAGTCATATAGCGAACCCCCAAATTCCAGAAGGTTACCTGGATGATAACGGACTCCGTAAAAGCTTGACTGTGCACGTGGGCATCAGTGCACAGGCCATACCCACCCATGGACCATCTCCCTGGAAGGTGGCAACTACTCAGAGATGGCTTGGTTAAGTTCCTAGTTTCATCATTTCAACATTTCAGAAAAAAATTTTTTCTGATTTGATAAAATCTGAGTGCCTTGTGTCACTCAAATGTTTCACTTTTGGTCTTTCTTATTATATGTTTTTTTTAATCTGCTAATAGGCATATTCAGAATGCCAGGGAGAACTCCCTGGCAGTCCAATGGTTAGGACTCAAAGCTTTCACTGCCAAGGACCCAGGTTCAACCCCTGGTTGAAGAACTAAGATCCCGCAGGCCATGCGGGGTGGCCAAAAAAGGGGGGAAAAATGTCAGGAGGTCTACCACAGGGGCTCCTGGCTTCTCCACAAAGTGAAAACTTCATAGTCTCAAGGAAAAAGCTATTCCTTAGAGAAAGTCACGTCTCATGGGAAAGACAGCACCATCTGAAAACATTACCTTTTATGGACACAGAAAAGCAGAGAATTTTTGCATAGTAAACCTTTATTCACTATGTGTGTGCTCAGTCACCAAGTCATGCCCAACTCTTTGCGACCCCATGGACTGTAGCCCACCAGGCTCCTCTGTCCTTAGGATTTCCCAGGCAAGAATACCGGAGTAGGGTTGCCATTCCCTTCTCCAGGGGATCTTCCCAACCTAGGGATCGAATCCTGCATTGTCAGGCAGACTCTACCACTGAGCCGCCAATGACACCCTAGAGAGGATGCAACAAAAAGAATACTGGTATGGGCAGCACAGGAATATGGCAAGAAGCTTGAAGCTGATGTGCAGATGAATGAAATTTGGAAAACGATGAGGTAATAACTGAAAGGACTGCTCCAAATTCATAATTCCTGGAAGTCAAGGACCAAGCTTTAATCCATTTCCAATATCTCCTCCAGAACCTTATGCAGCACATAGAACATAGAGGATCCTCTACAAACACGCTACTATTTGGAAGATAATTCTTATTATAAATAATGGTTGAGCCTTGGTGCTTCCAGGCTCTAAAACCAAACTCAGGAGTAGATTCCCCCAGGCAAAGAAGAGTGAGATCCACCCTAAATAATCAGGAGTCAGAGCCAAGGACAGAACAAACCCTGAGAAGCTTTGAGAGGATAAAAGATATTTGCATGCTGTGCATCAGAAAGCAAAGTCTGTAATTTAGTCCATTTGCCTTATTTTTCTTCATTATATTTTTGCATTTCTCCTGTAGGCCTCTCCTGTACCCAGGCTGTCATGTAGATAAAAGATATATCCAAAGAAGGATGAAATAATCCAGAGAAAAGTGAGGGATAGGAGCAAACCGTGGACTCACCTCATCTTTGGTGTGTCTGGCTCTGGAAGAGGTGTGCCGTTGGGGGCACCTGCTGATGCTTTTATGTCCCCAGTATCCACTCCACCCCCTTCTTGATTTTGTAATTGCTGTGTTTCCACACTTTGCCCTTATTAAGGTTACTCACATTTTCCAGTAACAAAGCCACAAACAACCTCCCTGTTAAAGACTTCAGCTCTTGCTTCATGCTTGTTTCCCCTGGTGTTCTTCATGCTTGAGCCAAAGAATCCTGGCCACATCACCACCCCATGCAGCTGCCAAAGGGTTTCCCGAAATGAGCCAGTGTGCAGGACAGGGGGAGAAACTGTCAATCTGGGTCTGTTTGTTCTGAATGCTTTTCAGCACTGGACAAAGCCCTTCTTGTGATTGTTTCAAATCCATTAGAGACACTCCTGCAACCTGGCTGAGATAGGCCTCTCAAGTAAACATTTCCTTTTCACAATCATGTCCCCCACACTGTGTTGCAATCTCCCTATTCTGCAAAGCTCTCCAACCTGAAATCAGTAAAATGTACTCATTGTGTCTTCTCTGATTGCTTGTTCCAACAAATCACACAGAATGGTTAAGGCTATAGTGTAGATGCAGACTATACTCAATGGTAGTGGTTATCATGGTTTCATTGTTGTTTTTCAGTTGCTCAGTCATGTCCAGCTCTTTGCAACCCATGGACTGCAGGACACCAGGTTTCCCTGTCCTTCACTATCTCCCGGAGTTTGCTCAAACTCATGTCCATTGAGTCAGTGATGCCATCCAACCAGCTCATCCTCTGTCACCCCCTTCTCCTCCTGCCTTCAGTCTTTCCCAGCATCAAGGTCTTTTCCAGTGAGTCAGCTCTTCGCATTAGATAGCCAAACTATTGGAGCTTCAGCTTCAGCATCTGTCCTTCCAAAGAATATTTAGGATTGATTTCCTTTAGGATTGACTGGTTTGATCTCTTTGCTGTCCACAGGACTCTCAAGAGTCTTCTCCAGCACCATAGTTCAAAAGCATCAATTCTTTGGCACTCAGCCTTCTTTATGTTCCAACTCTCACATTCATACATGACTACTGGAAAAACCATAGCTTTAACTATACAGACCTTTTGGCAAAGTGATATCTATGCTTTTTAATATGCTCTCTAGGTTTGTCATAGCTTTTCTTCCAAGGAGCAAGCATCTTTTAATTTCACGGCTGCAGTCACTGTCCACAGTGATTTTGGAGCCCACAAAAATAAATTCTGTCACTGTTTCCATTGTTTACCCATTTATTTGCCATGAGGTGATGGGACTGGATGCCATGATCTTAGTTTTTTTAATGTTGCATTTTAGGCTGATTTTCATTGTCCTCTTTCACCTTCATCAAGAGGCTCTTTAATTCCTCTTCATTTTCTGCCATAAGGGTGGTGTCGTCTGCATATCTGAAGTTATTGATATTTCTCCTGGCAATCTTGATTCCAGCTTGAGCTTCAGCCAGCCCAGCATTTCACATGATGTACTCTGCATGTCAGTTAAATAAGGTGACAATATACAGACTTAATGTATTCCTTTCCAAATTTTAAACCAGTCAGTTGTTCCAGGTCCATTTCTAACTGTTGCTAACTGCAAATGTCTGCAGCTGAGTACTATTCAATTTTAATAATACTCATTTCATTTATAAAAGCCCAGTTGTTCTTAGAGTGTGCAGAAGAATCCCTCTGGGATATTTAAGGTGGTGCTGATGTAATAGCAAAATAACTGGAAACAGCACAAATGTTTATCAGTAGGAGAATGGCTAAATAATGTGTGATCTATTTGTATAACAAGATTACACAGCCATGAGAATGAATGAACGATGAAAGAACATGGATAGTTTCATAAACATAATTTTTAAAGAGACCTTCAAGTTTCAGGAAACTAAAGAGTCAGACACGACTGAGCGACTGAACTGAACTGATATTGTGAATGATACTGTTTTTCAGTTCAGTTCAGTCGCTCACTCGTGTCCGACTCTGTGACCCCATGAATCGCAGTACGCCAGGCCTCCCTGTCCATCACCAACTCCCAGAATTCACTCAGACTCACTTCCATTGAGTCCATGATGCCATCCAGCCATCTCATCCTCGGTCATCCCCTTCTCCTCCTGCCCCCAATCCCTCCCAGCATCAGGGTCTTTTCCAATGAGTCAACTCTTCGCATAAGGTGGCCAAAGTACTGGAGCTTCAGTTTTAGCATCATTCCTTCCAAAGAAATCCCAGGGTTGATCTCCTTCAGACTGGACTGGTTGGATCTCCTTGCAGTCCAA
>SJXQ01003087.1:75325-162447 GCA_006408695.1 Aepyceros melampus | reverse complement strand
GGACTGCAAGGAGATCCAACCAGTCCAGTCTGAAGGAGATCAACCCTGGGATTTCTTTGGAAGGAATGATGCTAAAGCTGAAGCTCCAGTACTTTGGCCACCTCATGCGAAGAGTTGACTCATTGGAAAAGACCCTGATGCTGGGAGGGATTGAGGGCAGGAGGAGAAGGGGACGACAGAGGATGAGATGGCTGGATGGCATCACTGACTCGATGGATGTGAGTCTGAGTGAACTCTGGGAGTTGGTGATGGACAGGGAGCCTGGCGTGCTGCAATTCATGGGGTCACAAAGAGTCAGACACGACTGAGCGGCTGAACTGCACTGAACTAATGGAACCTTACACCTACAAGCATGTGTGTGTGCAGTCAGTTGTGTCCAACCCTTGATGACCTCATTATAGCCCACCAGGCCCCTCTCCATGGAATTTTCCAGGCAAGGATACTAGAGCAGGTTGCCATTTCCTCCTCCAGGGGATCTTCTCAACCCAGTGATCAAGCCCGCATCTCCTGCATCCTGGCATTAGCGGGCTGGTTCTTTACCGCTGAGCCACCTGGGAAGCCTCCACCTACAAGTATGGCTACAAATAAAAGAAAAAAATTTAAGTCTTGGCGAGAATGTGGAAAGTTGGAACTCCCAGCCATTGGTGGTGGGAATGTAAAATGGAGTAGTATTTGGAAAACAGTATGACGGTTCCTCAAAAATCCTAACCTAGAATTATTAATACCATATGACCCAGTGATTCCACTCTAGGTATTTAAGCCCAAAACGATTGAAAAGGGACTCTAACAGATTCTTGTACACCAGTGTTCATTGCAATGTCATTCACAATATCCAAGGGTAGAAACAACTCAAATGTCCTTCAACAGATGACTGGGTAAAAATACATACAGTGGAATATTGTTCACTTATAAGAACTTTTGATCTATGCCATGATATGAATCAACTTTGAAAATATTATGTGAAGTGAAAGAAACCAGAAACAAAAAATAAATACATGATTCCACTGGTATAAAATATCTAGAAAAGGGAAAATCATCAAGGCAGAATGTAGAATAGAGGTCACCAGGGTGCAGGGGAGGGGTGTGTGCAGCAGGGGAAGGAAAGGGAAGATATTGCTTAATGGGTACAGAGTTTCTGCTTGGAATGATGAAAAAGTTTTGGAAACAGTGGTTGCACAACATTGCAAATACAATGAATGCCACTGAGTTGTATACTTCAAAACTGTTAAAATCAGAAATTTCATGTTATATATATTTATTATAATAACAAATTCAAAAAAAGTTAATGAACTTTTTCTTGGTCAATAAAAAAAAACAAGCAATACTAAACAATATAATGTAGAAGCATCAGTTCAGTTCAGTTTAGTTGCTCAGTCGTGTCCGACTCTTTGCGACCCCATGAATCACAGCACGCCAGGCCTCCCTGTCCATCACCAACTCCCGGAGTTCACTCAGACTCACATCCATCGAGTCAATGATGCCATCCAGCCATCTCATCCTCTGTCGTCCCCTTCTTCTCCTGCCCCAATCCCTCACGCATCAGAGTCTTTACCAATGAGTCAACTCTTCGCATGAGGTGGCCAAAGTACTGGAGTTTCAGCTTTAGCATCATTCCTTCCAAAGAAATCCCAGGGTTGATCTCCTTCAGAATGGACTGGCTGGATCTCCTTGCAGTCCAAGGGACTCTCAAGAGTCTTCTCCAACACCACAGTTCAAAAAGCATCAATTCTTCGGCGCTCAGCCTTCCTCACAGTCCAACTCTCACATCCATACATGACTACTGGAAAAACCATAGCCTTGACTAGACGGACCTTATAATGGCAAAGATACCAAGAAAACAAAAACTTTATTTTTAGAAATTTTAATAGAACGGAAAATATAAAATATTACCTCTTGTGGGGAGGCAGAAGGAAGGCATAAGAGAGAGGCATGTTCAGTTCAGTTCAGTTGCTCAGTCGTGTCCGACTCTTTTTGACCCCATGAATCGCAACACACCAGGCCTCCCTGTCCATCACCAACTCCTGGAGTTCACTCAGACTCATGTCCATTGAGTCAGTGATGCCATCCAGCCATCTCATCCTCTGTCGTCCTCTTCTAGGTAAATACAAATACATTCTTGTTAATGATCCAGCTTTTGGACTGGGTAATGGGCTCATGAAAGTACATTTTATTGTGCTTTATTTAAAAAAGACGTATCGCACATATATATCCCACATACAGTATTATGCTTAGTCACTCAATCATGTCCGACTCTTTGCAGGCCCATGGACTGTAGCCCGCCAGGCTTCTCTGTCCATGGGGGTTCTCCAGGCAAGAATACTGGAGTGAGTTGCCATTCCCTTCTCCAGGAGATCTTCCCAACCCAGGGATTAAACCCAGGTCTCCTGTATTACAGGCATCTGGATTGTTTACCCTCTGAGCCGCCAGGGAATCAAATAACATTTAAAAATACGAAGGTAGAGGAGTCACCTGATAGACTTAAGAAGCAAAGCCCAACCCCTCCTTCCAGAGATGTGATTCAGCAGGTCTGAGAAAGGTCTGTGAATCTGCATTCTAAAGGTCATAACTTCTCCTGGCCTGCACAACCACTCGGTTCCGTGGTCCCGTGAAATGAGGCAAAGGCTTTCTCTTTGGGCTGCAGCTGCCCCTTGTAAGGGATCTAAAATGAAATATTTCTCACCACCACTATCGAATAAAAATTCAGGTGCACAAAAATTTGCACTTCTCTTCCAAACAAAACCTGAACTCTGTTACACCAACGCCAGCTCTGGGGCAACAAGGGAAATTTACAGCCTCCCTGCCCTGGGCATATTTTATTAGCTTTAACAATAAGCTGCTTGATAGTAAAGCTGCTTTGAACATTCTTGCACATGTCTTTCGGTGGATGCATTATTTCTCTTGGGTAAATACTTTATTGTGTCAACAGTGGGAATATATTTAGCTTTGATATTAATAGATACTACCAAACAGTTCTCCAGTATACATTCCCAACAGCAATATGACAAAGCTCCTATTGATCCATATCCTTGCCAATGCACTACAATTTTAGCCATTCTGGTACAGTGAAATATAATAATGGCTTTAATTTGCATTTCCTGGACATCAGATGTTATGTCCTCTTTTTTGTATTCTTGTTGGTCCTTTTAGATAACCTCTCTATGAAATGCTTTGTTGATTTGGTTTAGAAGTTTTTTTTTCCTAAGATACTTTGAACACTAATCTTCTGTTAGGTAAATGTATTGTCAACATCTTTCATTCTAAGACATGTCTTTTCACACTCTTCGTTGTGTATTTTGATGAACAGAAGTACAGTAGTTTGAATTTTAATAAGTCCTAATTTATCAGTTTTTTTAAATTTTATGGTGAGTGTTTTTTTGTGTCCTGATTAAGAAACCTTCACCTATAAAATTATGACAACATTTTCTCTTTTTTAAAAATCTTTTTATTTTGTATTGGGGTATAGCCAGTTAACAAAAAATGTGATAGTTTCAGGTGAACAGCCAAGGGACTCAGCCACACATACACATGTATCCATTCTCCCCCAAACTCCCTCCCATCCAGGCTGCCACGTAACACTGAGAGATTTCCTTGTGCTCTGTGGTAGGTCCTTGTTGGTTATCCATCTTAAATACAGCAGTCTGTACATGTCCATCCCAAACTCCCTAACTATCCCTTTCCCCCATCCTTCCCTCCGAGACAAGCATAAGCTCTATAACAACATTCTCTTAAATTATATTCTAGAAGTCTGTGATCTATATGGAATTAATGTTGGTGTATGATGTGAGATGAATGTTCAGGTTTATCTTTCCGTATAGATAAGCAATTGCTCCAATAGCATTTTCTATAATGATCACCCTTTGCCCCTAAATTGGAGAGGTGTCTTTTTTAGAAGTTAATGATCAAATATGTGTTGGTCTCTTTCTGTATTCTTTATTCAGTTCCATGAATCTATTTGTTTAATCTTGGGCCAAAGTCACAGTCTTACTAAGGAACAGTTAATTGAAAATCTTGCTGTCTGGTATTTTGTTGCTGCTTAGTTGCCAAGTCGTATCTGACTCTTTTATGAACCCATGGATTGTAGCCCGCCAGGCTCCTCTGTCCATGGGATTTTGCAGGTAAGAACACGGAAGTGGGTAGCCATTCCGCTCTCCTGGGTCGATCTCCTGCCCCAGGGACTGAACCCCAGTCTCCTCAATTGCACTCAGATTCTTTACTGTCTGAGCCGCCAGGGAAGCCCATCTGGTATTTAGGTATTCCAAATTTATTTTTCTTCCTCAAGATTGTTCTGACTGACTACTCTAGGTCCTTTGCATTTTATATAAATCTGTTTTTATTGGAGTACAGTTGATGTACAATGTTGTGTTAGTTTCTGCTGTACAGCAAAGTGAATCAGTTATACATGTACATATATCCACTCTTTTTTAGGTTCTATTCCTATATAGATCATCACAGAGTACTGAGTAGAGTTCCCTGTGCTATTCAATAGGTCCTTATCAGTTATCTATTTTATATATAGCAGTGTGTATATGTGGAGAAGGTGATGGCACACCACTCCAGTACTCTTGCCTGGGGAATCTCAGGGACGGGGGCGCCTGGTGGGCTCTGTCTACGGGGTCGCACAGAGTCGGACACGACTGAAGCAACTTAGCAGCAGCAGTGTGTGTATGCCAATCCTAATCTTCCAATCTATTCCTCCCTTCCCCCTTGGTAACCTTAGGTTTGTTTTCTGCATCTGTGACTCTGTTTCTGTCTCATAAACAGGTCCATCTGTACCATTTTTTAGATTCCACATATAGGTGATGCCATGTGATATTTCTGTTTCTCTGACTGACTTCACTCAGTGCAACAATCTCTAGATCCGTGTGTGTTGCTGCAAACAGTGGTATTTCGTTCTTTTCACAGCTGAGTGATATTCCATTGTATATGCATACGCCATGCCTCCTTATCCATTCCTCTGTCGATGGCCCTTTAGCGTGCGTCCATATCCTAGTTACTGTAAATAGTGCAGCAATGAACATTGAGGCACATGAGTTTTTTCAAATTATGATTTTCTCTGGACATAGGCCCAGGAGTGGGATTGCTGGATCCTATGGTACCTCTATTTTTAGTGGGTTTTTTTTTTCATTTTATTTTTTTAATATAAATTTATTTATTTTAATTGTAAAGTATTTTTAGTGTTTTAAGGAACCTCTATACTGTTCTCCATAGTGGCTATACCAATTTACTTTCCCATCAACAGTGTAAGAGGCTTCCTTTTTCTTCACACCCTCTCCAGCATTTAGTTGTAGATTTTTTGGTGATGGCCGTTCAGTTCTCTAATAATTAGTCATGCTGAACATCTTTTCATGTACCTCTTGGCCATCTGTGTATCTTCTTTGGAAAAATGTCTATTTAGATCATCTGTCCATTTTTTGATTCAGTTGTTTGGCTTTTTGATAATGAACTGCATGTGCTGTTTCTGTATTTTAGAGGTTAATTCCTTGTTAGTCACTTTGTTTGCAAATATTTTCTCCCATTTTGTGAGTTGTCTTTTCATTTTGCTGTGCAAAAGGTTTTAAGTTTAATTAGGTCTCACTTGTTTATTTTGCTTTTATTTTCATTACTCTTAAGAAGTGGGTCAAAAAAATCTTGCTATGATTTCTTGTACCTCTTTCACTAGATTTATTCCCAAGTATTTGATTATTATGCTATCATAACTGATATTTTCATTTAATGTGCTATTACTAATATAGAAAAACAATTTTCAAGTATTGACCTTGTATCCAGCAACTTTGGTAAATGCACTAATTAAATCTAATGTTTTGATTAATGTTCTACATTTTTCGGTACACAGTCATGCTATTTGCCAATAATGGCTCTTTTACCTCTTCTTTTCGAATCTTTAACTTTTAAACCTTATTTCTTTTTCTCACTTTTTCGCACTAACTAGGATTTTCATTACAGTGTTACCTAGAAGTGGCGAGTGGACATCCTAGTCTTGTTCCCAAGCCCAAGGAGGCAAAAAGCATTCAAAAATTCACTCTTAAGTTAGTTGTAGACTTGTTTTGTCTTGAGATTAGTTTTGTTTTGTTTTTTAAATATCCTTTATAAGATTATGGAAGTTTCCTTCTGGTCTTAGTTTGTTGAAGTGGGCTTTTTTTTTTAACATAGAGAGATACCAGATGCTTTTTCTTTTTTAAAATTAATTTATTTTAATTGGAGGCTAATTACTTTACAATACTGTAGTGGTTTTTGCCATACATTGACATGAATCAGCCATGGGTGTACATGTGTCCCCCATCCTGAACCCCCTCCCACCTCCCTCCCCATCCCATCCCTCAGGGTCATCCCTGTGCACCAGCCCTGAGCACCCTGTCTCATGCATAGAGCCTGGACTAGTGATCTATTTCACATTTGGTAATATACATGTTTCGATGCTATTCTCTCAAATCATCCCACCTTCAGCTTCTCTCACAGGGTCCAAAAGTCTGTTCTTTACATCTGTGTCTCTTTTGCTGTCTTGCATACAGGGTTATCATTACCATCTTTCTAAATTCCATATATATGCATTTCATCCACCTCATTTGAACTGATTCAAATGCATTCTTTTTAATAGCTGAGTAATATTCCATTGTGTGTATGTACCACAGCATTCTTATCCATTTGTTGCCAGTTTACATCTAGGTTGCTTCCATGTCCTAGCTATTGTAAACAGTGCTACGATGAACATTGGGGTGCACGTGTCTTTTTCAATTCTGTTTTCCTTGGTGTGTATGCCCAGCAATGGGATTTCTGGGTCATATGGCAGTTATATTTCCAGCTTTTTAAAGAGTCTCCACACTGTTCTCCATAGTGGCTGTAGTAGTTTGCATTCCTACCAACAGTGTAAGAGGGTTCCCTTTTCTCCGCACCCTCTCCAGCATTTATTGTTTGTAGACTTTTTGATAGCAGCCATTCTGTCTGGCATGAGATGGTACCTCATTGTGGTTTTGATTTACATTTCTCTAATAATGAGTAATGTTGAGCATCTTTTCATGTGTTTGTTAGCCATCTGTATGTCTTCTTCGGAGAAATGTCTATTTAGTTCTTTGGCCCATTTTTTTGATTGGGTCATTTATTTTTCTGGAATTGAGCTGCATGAGCTGCTTGTATATTTTTGAGATTAATTCTTTGTCAGTTGCTTCATTTGCTATTATTTTCTCCCATCCTGAAGGCTGTCTTTTCACCTTGCTTATAGTTTCCTTTGTTGTGCAAAGCTTTTAATTTTAATTAGGTCCCATTTGTTTATTTTTGCTTTTATTTCCATTACTCTGGGAGGTGGGTCATAGAGGATCCTGCTGTGGTTTATGTCAGAGAGTGTTTTGCCTAAGTTTTCCTCTAGGAGTTTTATGGTTTCTTGTCTTACATTTAGATCTTTAATCCACTTTGAGTTTATTTTTGTGTATGGTGTTAGAAAGTGTTCTAGTTTCGTTCTTTTACAAGTGGTTGACCAGTTTTCCCAGCACTGCTTGTTAAAGAAATTGTCTTTTCTCCATCGTATATTCTTGCCTCCTTTGTCAAAGATAAGGTGCCCATAGTTGGATGGATTTGTCTCTGGGCTTTCTATTTTGTTCCATTAACCTATATGTCTGTCTTTGTGCCAGTACCATACTGTCTTGATGACTGTAGCTTTGTAGTATAGTCTGAAGTCAGGCAGGTTGATTCCTCTAGCCCCATTCTTCTTTCTCAAGATTGCTTTGGCTATTTAAGGTTTTTTGGTATTTCCATACAAATTGTGAAATTATTTGTTCTAGTTCTGTGAAACATACTGTTGGTAGCTTGATAGGGATTGCACTGAATCTATAAATTGCTTTGGGTAGTATACTCATTTTCACTTTATTGATTCTTCTGATCCATGAACATGGTATATTTCTCCATCTATTTGTGTCATCTTTGATTTCTTTCACCAGTGTTTTATCATTTTCTATATATAGATCTTTTCTTTCTTTAGGTTTATTCCTAAATATTTTATTCTTTTGTTGCAATGGCGAATGGAATTGTTTCCTTAATTTTTCTTTCTGTTTTCTCATTGTTAGTGTATAGGAATGCAAGGGATTTCTCAACTTTACTATATTCATTGATTAGCTCTAGTAATTTTCTGGTGGTGTCTTTAGGGTTTTCCATGTAGAGAATCATGTCATCTGCAGTGAGAGTTTTACTTCTTCTTTTCCAATCTGGATTCCTTTTATTTCTTTTTCTGCTCTGATTGCTGTGGCTAAAACTTTCAAAACTATGTTGAATAGTAGTGGTGAGAGTGGGCACCCTTGTCTTGTTCCTGACTTTAGGGATGGACAGGGAGGCCTGGCGTGCTGCGATTCACGGGGTCGCAAAGAGTTGGACACGACTGAGAGACTGAACTGAACTGAACTGATCAGAATCTCTGGGGTAAATGCCCCCTTCTCTGTGATTTTAATGTACAGCTGGAATTTACAACTGCTGATGTAGAATAAATCATTGTTTGCTGCACTACAGTATCTGATCATTGATCAACTGGTCAGTAATACACTGGTTAAATGTACAATCAACTGTTAATTCAAAAATAATGTTTCTTTATTCTAATAGTATCATTTGAACTCACAGAAGCTTTTCATCAGCAATCTTAAATTAGTCATTATACTTTTTTATGGCTATATTCATCTTTGAATCCTTAATAATTGTAGAAGTAGAACTGCTCCCTATCTAGGTACTTGATATATTATAAGGTGAAAGGAAGATGTGCATTTGGCTGTATGAAAAAAGGAAGTTGTGGATTTGGGATTTGAGTTTTGAAGTTCCCTTTTGAATTCTAATATGCTGTCTTATTTTGAAATCTATATTTTAAAACTAAAACAATAATACAACTTTATATTTTTCTCCCCAATTCTTCAACAGTTCTTAAATGTCAGTATTTATTTCCACAGTGAAATAAATGGGGCTCAGTGGTTTTTGTTATGTTCTCTCCAGAAAATTCAGTAATAAAACTTAAATTTATATTCACTGATTTTGAAAATATCTTATCACCAAAGGACTCTAAAAGTCATGATGAAACATAGCTAGTTCTAGATCAGGACACAAAGGAGACTGAACTCTTTGGATGGCTGATTAAAGGAATTATCTCAAATTCTACAGTCAAAACATTGGAACTGTTTTGGTTGTAATTTATTTACTTACATAGCCATCTGCTCTCAAGCACTGGAGGAAAGAAGGTTATTATATAATGCAGAGATGAATCTGCAGTTCTTTGCACCAATACATTTGAAAGGCTTATTTAGGTCCTACCCTGCTGCCCAAGTTGACCCACTCTCTGTGTGCAGAGCCACTGGCCCTGGGCTTGGTAAAGGCCAATCTCAGAGCCATCCACTGAGGCCTCTTTTTTTCCCCTAAGGAGTGGGAATCAAGGAAAAGGCTTCTCTAACCCTCCTTCAGCCGTGAGCCACCTGCCAGAACACATAGAGAACCCTCTCAGTGGGAGCCACAGCACTCAAGCATGGGGCAGTATCCATTATATCCACCCTATAAAATTCAAGGCCAGGACGGAGTCTTAGGAAGGAAAGGAAAAGACAGGTGTAACCAGTGTTGCTTAAGTCCTGCTGCTGCTTTTCATCCTTGACGCCTTATTTGCAACCTTATTGTAGATTACAGAATTAAATGTAAATCAAAAAATCACCTCCTTGGACTTCACTGGTGGTCCAGTGGTTAAGAATCCACCTGCCAATGAAAGAGATGCAGGTTCGATTCCTGCTTTGGGAGGATTCCACATGCCAAGGGGCAACTAAGCCTGTGTGCCACAACTACTGAGGCTGCGGGCTTCAGCTACTGAAGCCTGCAAGCCAAGAGCCCACACACTGCGACAAAGAGTAGCTCCCACTCTCAACAACTAGAGAAAGCCTATATCCAGCAACAAAGACCCAGCACAGTTAACAATAAAATTAATTAATAATCAGTTAATGAAAATCTTAAAAAAAAATCCCCTTCTTAAAGAAGGATGCGATGCCATCCAGTTCTGACTCTTCCTATATTGATGTGCTGTGCTTAGTTGCTGAGTTGTGTCTGACTCTGCCACTCCATGGGACTATAGCCTACCAGGCTACTCAGTGGGTGGAATTCTCCAGGCGAGAAGACTGGAGTGGGTTGCCATGCCCTTCTCCATGTATTATGTATGTATGTGTGTGTGTGTGTGTGTGTGTGTGTGTGTGTATAGGCTCTGTGCTGCCCATCATTCCCTTCTTTTTTTTTTTTTTTTCATCATTCCCTTCTTATGTGCCTGTATTGAGACATGGTTCCTAGATTTCAAAGTGTTCCCATGAGAGGCAGCAAAAAGATTTCTTCTGCAGTGCTGAGGGGGAGCACTCCGTAATCCAGTGGTCTTTTTCATGGTCAGTTTTTTTCTCCACTTGAATCTGAAGTAAGCTCTGATTAGAAAGCTGATCAAAAGCAGGATGGTGAAAAACCACTTCTGGAACTACAAGGGTACTTTTGTTAAATGTGAAAAGTCTTCATTGAAGGTCAGTGGAAGGGGGAAAAAGGCAGTCTCCTCATTGAAAGTTGTAACGACGACAGCCACTGCTGATTTTGTTTGACTGCTAATAATGAATTTGCTTATTATAATACTTCACAGACACTGTACTGAATTCATATACATGTATTAGCCTGCTTGTGGCAGGTGAGATAATGTGATTATCTTTTCTATATTCAGAGGAACTGAACCTGATCTTTTAACGAATAGATACAAGAATCTTGTGCTGTATTTCTATTCAAAGGAAATCTAAGTATATTGACTCAGATAATTGTTTTTTGTTGCATGCATCAAATGTATTTTATATTTATTTTTTTAACAACATATATTTTTCTTGTTTTTTAGAATCATGCAAGAGGATTTTCTGTATAATTTTAAAGGGGCAACAAAGGCCAATATATTTTTTAAAAATTCTTGTTTAATCTGGTTTCTTAGTGTTTCTGAAGAGCTTGCTTTTTAAACATGCTTTTATAAATTTGCATACTTTCTTTTTGGCAGTCGTATCCTTCAAAGCAAGGACTATGTCACGAATGTCTTTTTTACCCTAGTAGTATTTTGGCACAATGGCATACACATAATAAGTTCACAATGAATATTTATTGGTTGGTTAATTTTATGTTACATACAAGACATAATTTATTATAATAATGAGTTTTCATGCTTCCAGACCCTAGCAAACTTTTTGAAAAGAGTAGTTTTCTTTCTGTTTCAATTTTCCCACCTGTTATTCACTCTATATACACTGAAAGGTAGTTCCTATTCTCACCAATCCACTGAAAAAGACTTTGATAAGATCCCTAGTGACTACCTAGTTGAAAATCCCAGTGGCTACTTTTTAAAAAATTAATTAATTTATTTTATTGGAGGATAATTACTTTACAATATTGTGATGGTTTTTGCCATACATCAACATGAATTGGCCATAGGTATACATGTGTAAGCAAGGTAAAAAGACAGCCCTCAGAACGGAAGAAAATAATAGCAAATGAAACAACTATTGAACTATGAACAACTATTGTAAATATGAACTATGAACAACTATGAAACAACAAAAGAATTATTCTTCAAGGTACACAAGCAGCTCATGCAGCTCAACACCAGGAAAGTGAACAACCCATTCAAAAAATGGGCAAAAGACCTAAACAGACATTTCCCCAAAGAAGACATACAGATGGCTAATAAACACATGAAAAGATGCTCAACATCACTCATTATTGAAAGTGAAGTCGATCAGTCATGTCTGACTCTTTGCGACCAGGCTCCTCTGTCCATGAGATTTTCCAGGCAATAGTCCTGGAGTGGATTGCCATTTCCTTCTCCAGGGGATCTTCCCAACCCAGAGATCGAACCCGGGTCTCCCGTATTGTAGACAGATGCTTTACCATCTGTGCCACCAGGGAAATCGAGGTATCATCTCACACCGGTCAGAATGACCATCATCAAAAAGTCTACGAACAATACATGTTGGAGCAGGTGTGGAGAAACGGGAACCCTCTTATATTGTTGGTGGAAATGCAAACTGGTATGGGGTTGTGCAGAGTCGGACACGATTGAAGCGACTTAGCAGCAACAGCAGCATAGCTACTATGGAGAACAGTGTGGAGATTCTTTAAAAACCTGGGAATAGAACTGCCGTATGATCCAGCAATCCCATTGCTGGGCATACACCCCAAGGAAACCAGAATTGAAAGAGATGCATGTACCCCCGCATTCATTGCAGCACTATTTACAGTAGCTAAGACATGGAAGTAACCTAGATGCCCATTGGCAGATGAATGGATAAGGAAGTTGTGGAACATATACACAATGGAATATTACTCAGCTATAAAAAAAAAGAATGCATTTGAGTCAGTTCTAATGAGATGGATGTACCTGGAACCTTTATACAGAGTAAAGTAAGTTAGAAAGAAAAATACAAATACTGTATATTTATGCATATATATGGAATTTATAAAGACAGTACTGAAGATCCTACGTGCAGGGCAGCAAGGGAGACGCAAATGTAAAGAACAGACTTTCGGACTCAGTGGGAGAAGGCAAGGGTGGAATGATTTGAGAGAATAGCAATGACACACATACATTACCATATATAAAATAGATGACCACTGCAAATTCAATGCATGAATCAGGGCACCCAAAGCTGGTGCTCTGGGACAACTTGGAGGCGAGGTTGCGGGGGGTTGGCTATTTTTTAGTTGATAGTTTCCTAGACCTCTCTGTGTATTCAGCAACTCTCTCATCATTGGTTCCATGTTATTTCATATTTCTCTGTTCCTTCTCAGTGTCCCTTGTAGATTTCGCTTTCTTTGCAGGAATACTGTGGTAGATTCATCTTAGTGCCACTTTTCTTATTCTACCCTTCTTCAGTTACCTCATCCCACTAGCAGGACTTCAGTGCTATATGCTGGTGAATCTTAAATGTACCTATCCAAACAGACAAGGTTTTTCTGAGCTCTTAAGTCTCCTGCATTAGCACGCAGGTTCTTTACCACTAGCACCACCTGCCAAGCCCCTATAACAACTAATACTAGCAACCAATTCATTATTTTAAAAACTAGTATTAGAAATAAAGAATTAAGCATTTGTCCTGCCTCTGCTTTATGAACTGTACTTCTGGGAATCTATATAGTAAATGAGGGAAACTTTTTTATTTTGGCTAATAAATGAAGGACCAATAGAATTATAATATCATTATGATTTAATGAGTCTACTTATTGATCGCCAATATCTACTTGCATGATAAAACAAGAGATAAATAGACATTACTGTCTCCTAAGGGAAACACACCCCGTTCATCAAAACCCCTTGCCAAAGGCAATCTAATCTGAATAATTTTTAAACCTGTTAGACTCAACTTCCCTGGTGGCTCAGACGGTAAAGCGTCTGCCTACAGTGTGGGAGACTGGGTTCGATCCCTGGGTCAGGAAGATCCCCTGGAGAAGGAAATGGCAACCCACTCCAGTACTGTTAACTGGAAAATCCCATGGATGGAGGAGCCTGGTAGGCTACAATCCATGGAGTCGCAAAGAATCAGAGACGATTGACCGACTTCACTTCACTTTAGACTCAACTATCAATTTATAAACAGAGAATGGAAGAACATGTTAAACAACACCATAGGGTTACAATAAACAAAATTCAATCTGTGTCTACAGGACAAATGACTTGGTTTCTTCAACAAATAAATTATAAACCAAAGAGAGAAAAAAGAGATAGAGGGAAAGCCTAGAAAAAAATTTAAAAGGCATAAGAAACACATAATGAATTATAATGAGTGAAATCTATATGGATCTTGATTCAAACAAACTATTGAAAATTATTATGAGGCAGTTGGAATGTTGAACACTGTATATTTGATAGTATTAAGTAATTATTATCAAATGTTTCAGGTATTAGAGAAGGAAATGGCAATCTACTACAATATTCTTGCCTGGAGAAGCCCAAGGACAGAGGAGCTTGGCAGGCTACAGTCCATAGGGTCGCAAAGAATCGGACATGACTGAGTGAGCATGTATGCATGTGTTAGGTGTGATAATGTTATTTCAGTTATTTTTTTTAAAGACACATCTTTTAGAGATACATACTGAAATATTTATAGATGAAATGGTATGATGTCTGGAATTTGCTTCAAAATTATATGGAAGGAAGGAATTCAGTGGGATGTAGTTGAAATAAGATAGATTATGATTTAAAGATTCTTGAAGCTGGGTGATTGCGTAAAAGGATTCATGTAAATGTTCCATTATATAAAGTTTTCCTTTTTTGAGAGTCTTGAGTCTCTGACTCTAGTACAGAGCTTTTTCTACCACTCCATTACACTGATCATGGAAAAATCAAAAACAATTCCAGAATTTTCTACATTTCTTTTTTAATTCAAAAGAGGTTCCCAAAACAAGAAGTAAAGACAGTGGTTAAAAATGTCAGCCTTAGAGTTCATGAACCCTGTTTTCTCATCTGACTTTGCCAAGAAATTCCTATGTGGTCTTTGGTAAGATTGGATTTTCTCTCTTGATTTGGTTACCCTCCAAAAGTGGTCAGATGTCAAGGTCCACATTGAGACTTGTTGGCAGCCCTTCCAGCCTAGGAAGGCTCTGCCACTTCATAAAGATGATGCATCAAGGGGGCCTATTTTAGGAGAAAAATTTGATTTTAAATCCTTATTAATACAATGAGTTAGATGAAAATGTAAAATGAAAAACCAGAGGGAAAGAAAAGATGCTTTATATGAAAGACTGTTATGTTGTATAAAAGACTGTTACAGCTTTATAATTAACAACTGTTTTTCACTGAAATATAAGACCTTATGAGTGGGGTCCTCCATAACCCCTTCTTTATACATGTAGTTGTTCTTTCTGCTTGTTATTTGAAATACAGCAATATGAATGCATTCTACAGTGATTCTAATCTGTGGTTAACATTAATTTTGTGTGTAAAGGCTGCACGTACTCATATTTTGAGATGTTTTCAGTGCCAATATCCACATACAGCTTTGCAAACAAATGAAAAACGATGTTCATTTGATGCTGATTCTTTTTTTTTTTTTTTTGGTCTCTCTTGCCTCCTGCCCTAAATAAATGAGGTGGTAAAATAAATGAAATAAACTTTCTCTTTCACCCACCTGGCATCAATTGTTTCCAGTTCCAGTCATCTAGTCAGGGATAATTTGTCAGCCAAAGAGGTTGAGGGTCATCCCAGAATTCTCAGTTGCTTATGTAACAACCAGACAAAACCCTTCTGTATAGCTGTTCTTTCTTCATACCAACCTCTCCCATACATTTGGACAGATATGCTTTCTCAACCACAAACATATGCATCCTCTCATTTTCTTTCTCATATCTGTAAGTTATTGTGCCCAAGATATACTTATTCATCTGTTTCATATTTAGATTGCCTCCTGTAATATAATCTTTAAAATGCTGTCATAACTATTGGAAAAAATTTTTTAATAAGAGAAAATTACTTACTGGGTAATTATATAACAGGGCTGTTACATAGTCTACAGGAGGGAGAAGAAAAGGGAGGCAGAGATTTGAAAACAAAATGGATTTACCAGAAAGTTTTGAAACATTCACAACTCACAAAAATTAATGGTGAATCTTGGGTTGAAATTTTTTGCTCTGGAATATTTATAGGAAATGTTGGCAGCTACAAACACAAGATGCAAATGATTTTTGGATTGAAAATTAGAATGTGAAGAAAAGGCACAATGAGAATATATATATATGTGGAGGGGATACCTCAGAAATGTTCAAAACCAGCTATTAACAGATTTTCTACTGGGTCTACCATAAATGTGCAGAGACATACAGTATTAAAATGGACCTGGGATTATAAATGTCAGAAGTTCATAAATAATATTTGGAATTTAAAGCCAAAACATTCTTCATATTATTCTCTATCATATAGCTTTTTCAAAAATAGACTCACACAAGTCATATCATAAGAATGAGGGCTTAGCTACCCTCCAAACTCTAGGGTCAAATGGTTAACTTAGCCAACCTGAACTTTGAATATTTATTTTTTAATTCACACACTACCAGAGAGCCTTGTATTTCAAAAAAGTTTTACTGAGAATCTTAGCTATTCCAATAAGAACATTCAAACATTTACTGCGGTTTTAAATATCTTAGGAACTACACTGTAAGACATGCTTTAAAAACTTTAGGAAGTTGTATGATTTTAATTAAGATAGAGGCAGATTCTGGATTAGTAGTCATTGAGTGGCAGAAATGGGCCGGATGCTCACCAGCCTCCTTTCCCCTTCCTGGATAAATAAGAAGACTCATGTCCCAGTTCTGCTTGCAGTTGAGTTGGTTTTATTTGACTAGATCCTGGCCAATGGAAAGTGAAGGAAAGCAAATATACAGTTCTTCCAGACTTATCTTTGAAACATCCTGCTTGGCTCTCCTTGCTTTCTCTCTTTACTTAATGGTTGAATAGATGGTCCAGCAGAGGAGTCCATGGAGGCATAGGAAATAGCAGAGCCAAAATGCAGAAGTATCCTAGGTTTTGAGACCCTGACTGGAAGACAGCCTCCAAGGAGAGCTGTCCCAATCTGTATTGTACTGGGCAAGGATGTAAGAAAGAAATTTTTAAACTATTATAGATTGTGGGAATACTTTCACAATGTGAAGGATGGTACGTCAAATCACCATGACATACGCTTTAAATATCTTACAATTTTGTCAATTGTACTTCAATCAAAGTACATTCCCTTCTGGGGGCAACTGAGGACCAAGCCCTGAACCAGTAAGATCTGACACTATCTTAGGTAGATAGTATTAGAATCGAAAAAATAGAAATTTTTATTATTAAGACACTGAGACTTGGGAGAGGTGCCTATCATTAGCTTCTAATATTGATCACCTTGAGGAACATTGTATGTTGGCATTTGGTATACAATTCTCTTATTTACCAAGAGCCACTGTGCTCTTGGATACTAGAATTTCCTCTCAGTATTTCAGAGCAGTGAATTTTAACCCCATACCATGAATTTTAGGTTGTGGAAGTTTTGAAGCTTTCCAGTGTGTTCATTTTGCTTGCACTTATCCCTCTCATGAAGTGTGTAAGTAGCTCTATAATTACCAGGTGTGGATTTTTGTCTTTAGGGAAAGTTTCCGTGTTAGGAAAAACCCAGTTCTTCTGTACTTCTCCTTTACTCTCACACTGCTAACCATACTCACACCACTTCTGACACCAGATGTGTGGGGTTTTCTCCCCGACACCAAACAATTCTATTAACACAAAGCACCAAATCAGCTAGGTGTACCTACAATTGAGCTCAATTTTAACATCATCTACGTGAAGATAGTGTCAGATCCCACTGGTTCAGGGTTCAGTCCTTAATTGCCCCCAGAAGGGAATGGCAACTCAGTCTAGTATTCCTGCCTGAGAACTCCCATGGACTGAAGAGCTTGGTGGGCTGCAGTCCATGGGGTCACAAAGAGCTGGACACCACTGAGCGACTCAAACTTTCTCTACACCTGAAATGCAGTTTATTTTGGTTGTTACCTGTGCTTCTAACCAATTGGCTCTAAGTTGGAGATTCCCAAAACCTCTTTGTTGGGTTCAACTGATTTGCTACAGAGGCTCACAGAATTCAGGAAAACAATCAAACCAGTTTATTATAAAAGGATTTGATAAAGGATACAGATGAACACCCAGAAGTAAGAAATGCATAGGGCAGGGCGAGCAGGAAGGGTCTCAGAGCTTCTATGCTCACTCCAGGTACACCATTCTTCCAGCATCTTCATGTGTTCACCAGCCTATAAGCTGTCCAAACCCTGAACTTTGGGGATTTTTATGAAGGTTTCTTCATGTCGGCATGATGGATCATTAACTCCATTTTCTGCCCCCTCCCCTTTCTTGTGAATGGGGAGTTGGGTTGAAAATTCAAAGCTTCTAATCATGGCTTGCCTGGAGAATCCCAGGGACAGGGAAGCCTGGTGGGCTGCCGTCTATGGGATCGCACAGAGTCAGACACGACTGAAGTGACTTAGCAGTAGCACCAATCATGGCTTAGTCTTTCCTGTGATTGGTCTCTATTCAGGAGCCTGCCAAGAATCGACTTTTTAAAACAAAAGACACTGCTGTCAACCAGGAAATTTCAAGGGATATAGGAACTTTGTGTTAGGAACTAGGGTCACAGATCAAATATTTGAACAAAAGAGACTCCTGGTGCTTTTATCACTTAGGAAATTACAAAAGTTTTAGGTTCCGGAACAAAGACATATATATATATATATATATATATACACACACACTTTTTTTTCTATCATCTCACAGTTTCTAATAACTATAACAGCATCTTGTATCCACTCCTCCATTCTCAGCAAAGAGGGTTCAGGATTCATCAGCTCTCCATCGCCTGTTCAGCACAGACTGTTTAAAGAACAGGTCTTGTAGCATGTGCTTGGAAATCCCAAGGCTATCATCTGTTTCATCTACAATTACAAAACCTTAACAACAGACTCTCTGGGTTCTTCACCATTCCCACCATTGTCAATCTGTTGGAAACCTACCTACAAATTCTTTTGTCCTTGAAACTGCTTTGTGTTGAACCAATCTTTCTCAAACCAAATTCATCAGCAATTCAAAATCAATCTGTTTTCCATGCTCCTCAATTTTCCTTACCGATGAATGTTGCCATTTAGCTTGAATGCACAGTCTTGAACTTACCCAAAACCTTTTGGTTCTAGGGCAGACTCCACCCTAGTAGAGTAATTAGAGTAACTTCGATAAGAAAAGGCATTCTCCCAGGGCTCAGTTCAGTTCAGTTTAGTCACTCAGTCATGTCTGACTCTTTGTGACCCCATGAATTGCAGCATACCAGGCCTCCCTGTCCATCACCAGCTCCTGGAGTTTACACAAACTCATGTCCATCGAGTTGATGGTGCCATCTAGCCATCTCATCCTCTGTCATCCCCTTCTCCTCTTGCCCCCAATCCCTCCCAGCATCAGAGTCTTTTCCAATGAGTCACCTTTTCGCATGAGGTGGCCAAAGTACTGGAGTTTCAGTTTTAGCATCAGTCCTTCCAATGAGCATCCAGGACTGATCTCCTTTAGAATGGACTGGTTGGATCTCCCTGCAGTCCAAAGGACTCTCAAGAGTCTTCTCCAACACCACAGTTCAAAAGCATCAATTCTTTGGCGCTCAGCCTTCTTCACAGTCCAACTCTCACATCCATATATGACCACAGGAAAAACCATAGGCTTGACTAGACGGACCTTTGTTGGCAAAGTAATTTCTCTGCTTTTGAATATGCTATCTAGGTTGGTCATAACTTTCCTTCCAAGGAGTAAGTGTACTTTTAATTTCATGGCTGCAGTCACCATCTGCAGTGATTTTGGAGCCCAAAAAAATAAAGTCTGACACTATTTCCGCTGTTTCCCCATCTATTTGCCATGAAGTGATGGGACCAGATGCCATGATCTTCATTTTCTGAATGTTGAGCTTTAAGCCAACTTTTTCACTCTCCTCTTTCCCAGGGCTCAAACCTAACCCAAATCTCAGACCTGCCCTGGATCCTGGCAAAGTCTAAAACAGAGATTCCCGAAGTTTAGAATGCATCAGAATTACCTAGTGGATACTTGCTTAAAGCAGATTCCTGAACCTAATAGCTTCAGAATTTTAATGCATAAGGTTTTGGATAGGTCCTAGGAATCTATATTTCTTTGACACCCTTCAGGTTTAACTGTTCCTAATGATCCAAGGACCATACTTTGAGAAATGTAGATGGGGTGATGTTAGATATCAAGTGACATATTTAAGATACCCTGGGAAAAATGTTACTTTGTGTCAAAACAAAATCTACTAAAATAGATTTATGACACTCTCAGGATTTTGATGTTTGCTCCCTCCTTTCCTTATAACTCTGAATCTCCTACCTCGCTGACTCTTGACCTTGGCTTAAGATCTCTGAGCCATGACTCATGCCTTTTGTTTTGTGTCCTTAGCTTTGCCTTTCAATGTTATTTCGGTCCTTAACGTTGTGCAAGGAAATCACCCAAAGTTCAGATTATTGAGGTGTGGGGTAAAAATCTTTCTCTCCCAGGCACAACTGACACAGCATTTCTCAAGTTCCTTGTGGATGGAGGAGCCATGGGATTAATTCTGGCTAATGAAATAGGAGCAGAAGTGTTAATAACATAAGTGGGATTCTTCAGTCTCTCCCACTTCTTCCACCACGTCTTTCTGGCCACGTTTCAGATAGTGCAGCTATAAGCTGGTGGAGTTTTCATCTGCTCAAGTCCTTCAGGGACTATGTGGGGCAGAGCTTTTGATTCATATGGAACATGAGGTATGAGCAAGAAATAAACTTGTGTTGGGTTAATCCGCTGAGATTTGGGGGTGGTTTGTTATCACAGAGAAAACAAATCTGTTCTGACTAATTCTGACTAATTTGAAGCTATGTTGTGCTGGAACAGAGTTTGCCCAAGGCCACCTCTGTGCTTGCTTACTTAGTTGACAGCTGCTGACTGCATTAGAGAATTAAACACATACTGAGGCTGGCAATGTAATAAGTTGTCTTTATTTTGTGATAATGGTTCGATGAGCCCTAATAAATATGATTAAGTAAATAAATCTTTAGTTTGAGATAGAAATATTCAGGGGAACTTTTCAGCTCTTTGAATCTCACTGGTACAGAGCTGATGAATTATTTATCATTTATCTTTTTTGGGGAGGAGGGGGCATACTATGCAACAGCTTGGAGAATCTCATTTCCCCTACCAAGAATCAAACCTGGGCCCACAGCAGTAGAAGTGCTGACTCCTACCCCTAAACTCTGGACCAAGAGGGAATTTCCAAGCATTTTATCTTCTTTCTTTTTTGTAGCATTTATTTTTTACTGTATTTCAAGCATTCAAATACGAAGCTCATTTGCACTGACTTTAATCTGAACAGAATTTTCTACATTTCTTCTGGGTCTTTGCTATTATGTAGATGCATAACCTTAATGTATTTTATAAGTTCAGAAAAACATTACAATTTGTCCCAATAAAATACATTAAAATGACTGAGTCACACATTTTAAAATTTAACTCCACTGAAAGAAAGAAAAGAAAGAGAAGTCACTCAGTCATGTCCAACTCTTTGCAACCCCATGGACTATAGCCTACCAGGGTTCTCTGTCCATGGGATTTTCCAGGCAAGGGTACTGAAGTGGGTTGCTATTTCCTTCTCCAAACTGAAGGTAGCATGAAATACAGAAGTAGTCACAGTTCTGAAGAGGCATGTAAATTTGTAGAGTGGATTTGTATTCTATGTGTCCTCTATAAAATCTTTCATTGTCCATATAAAGCAAGTTATGTTGTCTAGAGAGTCCTTGTTTTACCTTTGCAAACACTTAAGTTGTGTACGTAAAAGAATGGCCTCTACATAGATTCTGCTGTCGTGATTCTGATTCTTGGCCCCAGTTCAGTTCAGTTCAGTTGCTCAGTCATGTCCGACTCTTTGTGACCCCATGGACTGCAGCACGCCAGGCTTCCCTGTCCATCACCAACTCCTCAAGCCTACTCAAACTCATGTCCATCATGTTGGTGATGCCCTCCAACCATCTCATCCTCTGTTGTCCCCTTTCTTCCCACCTTCAATCTTTCCCTGCATCAGGGTCTTTTCAAATGAGTCCATTCTTCACATCAGGTGGCCAAAGTGTTGGAGTTTCAGCTTCAGCATCAGTCCTTCCAATGACTATTCCGGACTGATTTCCTTTAGGATGGACTGGTTGGATCTCCTTGCAATCTTGGCCCCAGAGCAGGATGCAAAAAGTGGCCATTTTCTTTTATTTTCTCTAGCCCTTCCCCATTCCAAATGGTTAGTTGCTTTTAAAGGTTTCTGTTTGGTTTGTTTGTTTGTTTGTTTTTTGTTGTTGTTGTTTTTTGTTTTTGGCCTAGTTATATGCATTCCTAGTCTGGCTGACATTCTGATCCAGTTGAGTTTAATATTGTTTACTGTCAGAGTCTTCTTGGGAGATTGGTATTTTAATTAACAACATATTGATTTTAGATACTAGAAAATGTCATTTGACCCAAAATGTTTCTCCGTTCTAAACCTTCTCAGCAAACTTCTTACTAAGTCCTAGTCTCTTCCTAAAAACGATGCCGATATATTTTGGGCATATTTACGTTGTGGCTCAGATGGTAAAGCATCTGACTACAATGCGGGAGACCCGGGTTTGATCCCTGGGTTGGGAAGATCCTCTGGAGAAGGAAATGGCAACCCACTCCAGTACTCTTGCCTGGAAAATCCCATGGACAGAGGAGCATGGTACGCTACAGTCCATGGGATCTCAAAGAGTCGGACATGACTGAGTGACTTCACTTCACTTACATTGTTGAATGTAGTTTTTCTTATACAACTCAATCAACATATTTAGCTCATCTTGGCTAAAATATTCCTTACCATATTTGCTAGTTTTTTCCCTTTTCCTATGTTTTAACTCACTTATATCACCAAGAAAATCTTTAGCTCCATATAAAGACAGGATAATTGCTTTGAACATAATAGTTATTGTTAATAACTTGTAATGCTTTAAATCTTAACATGTTTATTAAGATAATCTGGTAGTAACTGTAATTATTCATTAAGCTCCTGCATTGTGTCTCTCAGGGGTGCCCTTTGTAAATATCCCCTCCTTCTTAATATTAGAATAGATAATTCTAACTCCAATAAATATCAAAATGGGGGAAAATGCATGGATGATCAGATCATTGACTAAATCAGAGAAGAAAAGTCTCATATTGTCTGGGTTGGGTTCCCCAGTCCAGAAGAAGACCTTGAGATGAAGATTCAAGTTCAAGCAGTTAATTCAAGAGATGATCCTAGAAAACACTGAGAGGAGGAGGAGAAATGAGACTGGAAAGGGAAAGATGCCAACAAAATGTAAGTTATGAAGCAATTTATTCTGTGGGTAACTGGGGCTCCATCCCACTGGGAAACTCTGGGGAACATTCTCCTGAGTCCTCCCACCTAAGAGATGCAATTGAGGTGTTTGTCCCTCAAGCTGGTTGAGGTTGCTCCTGGGGGTATTAAATCTCTGGCACTTCGGACTTGTCCTGCACAGCTTTCCACTGCTCTGCAACCAAAGCAACACTCTCAGTGGTGGTGTAAGCAACCAGAGGCTGTAGAAGTGGATCCTGAGAGATGTGGGAGGGCCTCAGTGTCTGCTGCTTGTAAGAAAAGGAGATCAGTTTCACTAATAATCAAATACACACAAATTAAAATAACAATGAAACACTATTTTGACATACTTTTGATATAGTAAAGTCACTCAGTCGTGTACGACTCTTTGTGACCCCATGGACTGCAGCCCACCAGGCTCCTCTGTCCATGGGACTCTCCAAGCAAGAATACTGGAGTGGGTTGCCATTTCCTTCTCCAGGGGATCTTCCTGACCCAGGGATTGAACCCGGGTCTCCCGCATTGGCGGCAGACGCTTTAACCTCTGAGCCACCAGGGAAGTCCCTACTTTTGATATATTAGAATAAAAAGATTTTTTATTTTCCTCAGAGCAGAAGATGTTAGAAAGTTGGCACTCACAGGCTACTGGTGAGGGTAAAAGTTACTATCATATTACTGTGAGGGCCATTTGGGATATGGATCAAAAGCCTTAAAAATGTGCTTTCTTTGATCCCAGGAACTCTGCTCCGAAGAATACATTCTGAGAGGATAATTATAGAAGTATGCAGTCTTCACTGAATCATTGGTTATAAAAATGAAATAACCAGAGAAATCTAAATGTCTAATAGTAAGTTAGTTATTGGTTGATACCTAATTCATCCATCTAATCCATCCATCAAATGGAATACAGTGGAGTTCTGTGAACTGATGAAGTAGAAATGATCACCTGGAAATAATTTCACAATATACTTGTAAGTGTTTAAATCAAATTCTCCTATTTGCTAGAATATGTGTGAGTGTGTTGTGTGCACATAAAAATTCTGGTGCATATAAAAGCACCTGTTAAAAGAAAAAAAAGCACCTATTGCTGATTAGTAGGAATATAGGTTTTAATTTTTTTCCTCTTTTAAATATAGTTTTTGTAATTTCAGAGTTATTTATAATGGTATTATAATATCTTATAACAAAACTAAAATTATTTTTTTAAAGTGGACACATATGTAGTTTATGAAATTATTATATAAAGCCCCTTGGGTTGTAATAAGTAATACATCAAAAATGCCAGCTGTATAAAATAGATGTAGAACAGTAATTTATAAGGGAAAGCTACTTCTGTGACCTAAAAAACATAAGATATATATAAGTCTAATTTGACTTCCCTGTAGCTCAAATGGTAAAGAATCTGCTTGCCATGCAGGAGACCAGGGTTCGATTCCTGGGTTGGGAAGTTCCTCTGGAGAAGGGAATGGCAATCCACTCCAGTATTCTTGCCTGGAGAATTCCACAGAGAAGCCTGGTAGGCTACAGTCCGTGGGGTTGCAAAGAGTCGGACACGACTGAGCAACTAACACAACACACACAATTTGAGAGAAAGTTTTTTTTTTTGTAAAGTTGCAATCACCTGATTCTTTCCTAGAAAAATTCCACAGTACTATCTCTTTTCTTTATACAAAAATATGGGTCATGGTAATTTTGTCTTGAGTAGAGTGGTAGCTCATTTAATTTCATAACTTGGAGGAAAAACAATCATAGAAGAAACCAAAATTACAAGTAGCCTATATTTAAAAGTTCATGTATATCCTGTAGCTATAAATGTGCAATATCAACAGAAAATATCTTTCCTCATAAGATCAAAAGGCTGTAGAAAATTATTATGAGCAAATGTCATGACTCTTACTTGCTAAAATGAGGGTTCCATATATTATCTGATTTATTTCTCACCAAAATCTCTTTGAGATTCAGTTCAGTTCAGTCGCTCAGTCATGTCCGACTCTGCAACCCCGTGAATTGCAGCAAGCCAGGGCTCCCTGTCCATCACCAACTCCCGGAGTTCACTCAAACTCATGTCCATCGAGTTGGTGACGCCATCCAGCCATCTCATCCTCTGTCGTCCCCTTCTCCTCCTGCCCCCAATCCCTCCCAGCATCAGAGTCTTTTCCAATTAGTCAACTCTTCGCGTGAGGTGGTCAAAATATTGGAGTTTCAGCTTCAGCATCAGTCCCTCCAATGAACACCCAGGGCTGATCACCTTCAGAATGGACTGGTTGGATCTCCTTGCAGTCCAAGGGACTCTCAAGAGTCTTCTCCAACACCACAGTTCAAAAGCATCAGTTCTTTGGCGCTCAGCTTTCTTCACAGTCCAACTCTCACATCCATACATGACCACTGGAAAAACCTTAGCCTTGATTAGTACATTATATTATTATTACTGCTGTATCACAGATGAAGTACCTGAAAGCTTAAGAAGTTTTAACCAATTTCTTTTCTATTTCACCTGAAAAAGCATTCATTTTAGGAATCAGAGATTTTTCTGCCTCTTAAGTTGATTTATTTTCTTCTAACACTGCACAAATGACTCAGAGATACAAGCTTCTTGTCCCAGGCTCCATTAGTTGAGTTATGCATGAGCCCATGTTCCCTCATAGATTAAATAAGCATAAGGAGTATGTATAGATTAGGGCAGTTTTTCCCAAACCATAGTGCATCAGAATCACTTGGAGGACTCTTTGTTTTTTTTAATAGAGATGTAATTGACATATAATATGCAGTTTAAGGCATACAGTGTGTTGATTTGATAATTGGAGGGCTTATTAAAGCACAGATTGTTGGTTTCCAGCCCACAAATATTTGAATCAGTAGGTCTGGGGTGGAGTCCATGAATGTGCGTTTCTAGCAAGTTCTCAGGTAATGGTGATGCTGCTGGTCCGGTGACCATTCTTTGAGAATCACTGACTTAGGATTCATTAACTATTGCTACTACTAGAGTTGGTTTTGTTTATCTGTCTATAGTATTTTAACCACAATTTAGATTATGAATTGTTTATATATGTGTGTGTGCATGTATATATATATATTTGTATCTACGCATAATATATATTTGAGCTCTTTTCTGTGGGTGTAGATCTACTTTTTATGATATTTTAAACTATTTCAGGTTTTCCCCAAACTATTTAAGTCTTTGTGATATTGTACCATTGGGTTGACATTACAAACAGTATCTCTAATATGAAAATTATTTGGGGTAATTATTTTGGGTAAGAGTGGTTTTTATAGTTATCATTTTTGATTAAATAACATAAGCTGATGACCAACTTTCACTGTCTTCAGAAATTAAGAAACTAATGTTTGATGTGCCACTCACAATTCACGTTGCATCCTGCTATTTTCTAGCTTCTCTATATCATAAAGAGCAAGAGATCAAATACTGCTGTCGTTATGGAAACAGAAAACAAATACAGCAGAAGTACCTGAAATATGTGCTACTTACTTGTTCCTCTCCTTTCCTCCAGATATCCTTGGAACTTGAAAGTAATTGCACAATCTCCCTATGCTAGAAGAAATCCTAGTATCTGGATCGCAGACTACAGACTCTTTAAGCTCAGCTGGTAAAGAATCCCCCTGCAATGCAGGAGACCTGCTATGATCCCTAGGTTGGGAAGATCCCCTGGAGAAGGGCATGGCAACCCACTCCAGTATTCTGGCCTGGAGAATTCCATGGACTATTCCATGGGATCAAAAGAGTCTGACATGACTGAGCCACTTTCATTTTCACTTTTCAAGATTTATTAACACCTTCCTTGTGCCTGAACACTGTGCCAAGTTGCTAGGGACACAACAGTGATTAAGACCAAGCCCTCAAGAAACTGATAATTTTGACAAGCAATCAGAAAATTGTATTTGTGTGGTAAGAGGTGTGATACCTTCTGCCTGTGGATCCAACGGATCAAAGCAGAAATCCTCTTTGTTTGCCCTAAGTGCACATTGCCCATTTCAACAGATAATCTCTTATCCTATTAAGTTAAGGACAAAGTTAATTTTATCCATACCATTCATTAACTTTTGTGTCATTTTGGCATTTACTTCTTTCAGACTAAAGTTCTGAATCTTCTAATATTAAAAATATAAAAATAAACAATAGCTGCTGCTGATGCTCTTAAAATGTGCTTAAGTGGGTTTTCACTGACTAGATATGAAATCTAAAGATTGATGTTGTTGCCTTGGGAGGCAGTTGTCCTCAGTGAGAGAAGATGAAACTGCTGTCGAGATTCAGGTTCAAGTAAAAATTTAAAGTGTTAGTCCCATCTGTCTCTTTTGTAACCCCATGGACTGTAGTCCACCAGGTTCCTCTGTCCATGGAATTCTCCAGGCAAGATTACTGGAGGGGGTAGCCATTCCCTTCTCCTGCACTGCAGGTAGATTCTTTACAGTCTGAGCCACAAGTGAAGCCTTTCAGCAGTTAAAGTGAAAGTGGCGTCTGACTCTTTGTGACCCCATGGACTATACAGTCCATGGAATTCTCCAGGCCAGAATACTGGAGTGGGTAGCCTTTCCCTCCTTCAGGGGATCTTCCCAATCCAGAGATCAAACCCAGGTCTCCCACATTTCAGGCAGATTCTTTACTGGCTGAGCCACAAGGGAAGCCCAGGAATACTGGAGTGGGTAGCCTATCCCTTCTTCAGTGGATCTTCCCGACCCAGGGATTGAATCAAGGTCTCCTGAATTGCAGGTGGATTCTTTACCAACTGGGCTATCGGGGAAGCTCAGGGTAAATATCTGCAGGGCCAGTCCCCAGGGATCTTCAGGTTCAGATCAGGACCAGAAACTTCTGATGCTTAGCCTTTAACTTTGGAAAAGAATCAGGGGAGAACATCCTGACAATTGGGCACAGCTATATGCTCTTTCTCAACAATGGGTTCCTCTTCCTGGATAATATGCCTTCTTTATTTCTAATTGTGGAGACCATTTGGCTATTTGAGCTTTCTGTTACTTCATTTTTCTAACAACACATGTTCTTTGTTTAGCTTCATTCTCTCTCATAGGGCTTTGGCTTGAAATAGCTCAGGAAGGGGATTTCATGTCTTGTAGTTATCTGATTTTAGAAATAGCCCTTTCATTTCTCACTGTAATTTTTAGCATAATACATTAGTCAAAGTTGTCTCATTTGTTTCCTCTTATTTCTGCATTTTCACATGGTTTTTTTTTTCTTTTTTGCCTATCTCTTGCATAGCGCCAAATAAAAGTCCCACAAAAACCACATAATCTCAACAAATTAAAATCATAAAAATGCTAGGACAATATGGTACTTATTTCTAGGCTTTCTTTCCTAAAATATTAATACCTTAGGTTTACATTGCAATTCAAGGCACTGTTGCAAATATTTATCTTCCTATAATTCTTAGGAAGGAGAAACATATATTATAATCCCAGTCTTGCATATGGAGAATGAATGCTTTGTCCAGAGTTGCAAAGTTAGTGACAAAGTTAAACACAAAGGCTTTGGATTTTTTGGTATCCTTTTTAGGTATCCTTGGATACCTAGTATCCTTTGTAGTAAACGCTGTTGCAGTAAAAACATGCTTTTATAACATAAAAATAGATATTTAAAAGAAGCATTGTTTATAGATTATGTTTTATTCTTGGCCAAAATTAATATGTTTTCTCTAACAATTTCAAATTAATTTTGGTTTTATTTTTTGAAAAATTGCAGTGAGATGAATTCTATGCAATATTAAGTTTTGGCAGCATGACGGGCCCACCTTGGCAGATGTGTAAAATACTTCTGAAGGTTTGTCCTTCACAGCTGTTTGCAGGTTATTAAAATATTCACATGGAGAAACCAAAGTTTGTAACTTCCCTGAGGTTGATCTTTGTTTTCTAAAAACAAGGAGCTACATGGAAAGTTTGAACATGGCATATCGCTCAGTCATATCTGACTCTTTGCAACCCTATGGACTATACAGTTCATGGAATTCTCCAGGCCAGAATACTGGAGTGCGTAGTCTTTCCCTTCTCCAGGGCATCTTCCCAACTCAGGGACTGAACCCAGGTCTCCCAGATTGCAGGTGGATTCTTTACCAGCTGAGCCACCAGGGGAGCCCGTATCTTGGGGCAGCCAAGTTATATTTGAAACATGGAAAAAGATGCCTCAAGTCATAACTTTCCTACCCATCATCTTGTTCTACCACTGGGCCTGTGAACTTCAATCTGCTCCTTTGAGATAAAAGATCTATTATTACCATTAAAAGAAAACCAAACCAAACATTATCCAGTAGGGATGATGGATAAACATATTAGACAGTTAAGATTTTTAAATTAATCTATCCCATTTAATTTCTTCTGTGTGGGCTTTGTGGTTAGGGGGGTTAGTTAGACATGAGGTCTAGTCAAGAGGCTAGAAGCAGCATCAATTCACTGATTATCTGGGAGTTGAAAAGGCTAAGGAAAACTAACAAGTGACTGACAAACACTCCTACTTTAGGCCATCCTGCATTATTCACAGAAGGTCAAACGATTTGTAAAATGAGCCCAGCAGGAGCTGGCATGAAAAATTAAGGTAGATTATTTTTACCTAACAGAAACTTATCCAGAGAGTACAAAAACACTGAATTCAAAAAGATACATGCATCCTTATGTTCATCATAGCATTATTCACAATAGCCAAGAAGTGAAAACAAGCTGTCCATCAATAGGTGAATGGTTAAAGATGTAATGCATATATATTGCACTGTATATATACAGTGAGTAATATTGTAATACTACTTAGTGTAATACTTCTCAGCCATAAAAATATTTTAATAAAATCTTGCCAATTGTGAAAATATGGATGGACCTTGAGGGTATTCAGTTCAGTTCAGTGCTCAGTCATGTCCGACTCTTTGTGACCCCATGAACTGCAGCATACCAGGCTTCCCTATCCATCACCAACTCCTGGAGTCCACTCAAACCCATGCCCATTGAGTCGGTGATGCCATCCAACCATCTCATCCTCTGTCATCCCCTTCCCCTCCTCCCCTCAATCTTTCCCAGCATCAGGGTCTTTTCAAATGAGTCAGTTCTTTGCATCAGGTGGCCAAAGTATTGGAGTTTCAGCTTCAACATCAGTCCTTGCAATGAACACCCAGGACTGATCTCCTTTAGGATGGACTGGTTGGATCTCCTTGCAGTCCAAGGGATTCTCAAGAGTTGAGGGTATTATGCTAAGTGAAATAAGTAAGATGGAGAAACATAAACACTGTATGATTCTACTCATGTGTGAAATATTTTGAGAAACAAAGCAAAACAAACACATATATACAGAGCAGAGATTAGTGGTTACAAGAGGTTAAGGTGGAAGTGGGAAGGTGAAATAGGTAAAAGGGATCAACTATATGGTGACAGATGGAAACTAAACTTGTGGTGATGAGCATGCTATGTCTACAGAAGTCAAATTTTAATGTTGTACACACGAAACTTATACAATGCGATAAACCACTGTTGTGTTCAATCACTAAGTCATGTCCCATTCTTCCTGGCTCCATGGACTGATGCCCACCAAGCTCCTCTGTCCATGGAATTTCCAGGCAAGAATACTGGAGTGGGTGCCATTTCCTACTCCAGAGGATCTTCCCAACCCAGGGATTGAATCTGCATCTCTTGTATCTCCTGCACCGGCAGGCAGATTCTTTACCAATAGCACCCCCTGGGAAGCCCAAACCAGTGTTGTTATTGTTCAGTCACCCAGTTGTGTCTGACCCTTTGCAACCCCACAGACTGCAGCACGCCAGGCCTCCCTCTCCCTCACCATCTCCCAGAGTTTGCAAAAGTTCATGTTCATTGCATCAGTGATGCCATCCAGCCATCTCATCCTCTGATGACCTCGTCTCTTTCTGCCCTTGATCTTCCCAGCACTGGGGACTTTTCCAGTGAGTCATCTGCTCACATCAGATGACCAAAATACTGGAACTTCAGCTCCAGCATCAGTCCTTCCAGTGAATATTCAGGGCTGATCTCGCTTAAGATCTTCCCAACCCAGGGACTGAACCTGCATCTCTTGTGTCTCCTGCATTGGCAGGCAGGTTCTTTACCAATAGCGTCACCTGGGAAGCCCAAACCAGTGTTACCTCAGTAAAAAGCAAAACAGAAAATAACAGAAGCTGATAGACTGTAACTAACTTTATCTTGAAGCAAATATAATCTATTAGTCTGTGTTGTCATGGTGTGTAAGAACTTTAAATAGTTGATGATGAAATGAGGGACAGTGCAACACATAGAAAATGATGCTTTTATCAGAATGGATAATTGTAAATAAATTTTGGTAAAATAGAGTCCCATCCTTCCCACAATCAATGCAATTTCTTCTACTCCATCTAAAATTTGAGCATAGTTACTTCAATATAATTCATTTCAATTCAAAGAATTTGGGGCTATCTGCTCTGTGATGGAGCACCAGGGCTTCAGAGACAGAAAGCAACAGCTATTGCCCACCCCTAGAAGAGAAGCCCTGCACCTCACAAAGCAGATTGCAACTAAGAAATCATATGCACCCTGTTCCAGAGAGACACCAAGTACAGGAGCAACGTTCCTTCTGCTTTCTTTAACTTGTAAAGAAAATATTACTGGTGTTTGCTACCTCTGCACTCTACTTAAAAAAAAAAAGGCAACAGATATATGCTTGGCCAATAAGCATGAGAAAAGATGCCCAATGCTATTATTATTATTATTAGTCATCAGGAAAATGTAAACAAAATATCACTACTCAGCCAGTAGAATGGCTAAAATGAAAAAGATGTAATTCCAAGTGTTGGTAAGGATTTGGAGCAATTGAAACACTCATATACTCATCATGCAATCCAGGAAATTCCAGTCCAGGACTTATACGTGAATGTCCCTACCAGTTTTATTCACAATGGCCCAAATATAACATCCAGATGTTTATCAGTAGGTAAATGGATGGAACATTTTTGTATATTGTCATTCAATGGAATCTATTGAGCAATAAAAAGGAATTAACCACTGATACATACCAAGAAAAGGAGATGGAGAAGGAAATGGAACCCCACTCCAGTATTCTTTCCTGGAGAATCCCATGGATGGAAGAGCTTGGTGGGCTACAGTCCACGGGCCGCAAAGAGTCAGACACGACTGAGCGACTTCACTTTCACTTTTTCATACCAAGAAAACAGATGGATCTCAAAAACCTGCCAAACTAGTAAGACACAAAAGAGTACATAGTGTGTGATTCCATTTGTAAATAACAATTACCATCAAAACTAATCTATAATGGTAAAAAGCAGATAAATGGTTTCTTAAGGCTGACTTGTGGGGGTTCTGGGGGGAATTGACTGCAAAAAGGTAAAAGAAATTTTTCTTTTTTTAAAAAATAAATAAATTTATTTATTTATTTTGGACTGCCCTGGGTTTTTGTTGCTGCACGTGGGCTTTCTCTAGTTGTGGCGAGAGCGGTACTACTCTTTTTTATGGTGCTTCGGCTCTAGGGCATGTAGGCTTCAGAAGTTGCGGAACATGGGGTCATTAGTTGCAGCTCCTGGGGGTTCTAGAGGCCAAGCTCAATAGCTGTGGTGCACAGGCTTAGTTGCTCCTTGGCATGTGGGATCTTCCTAAATCAGGATTGGAACCTGTGTCGCCTGTATTGGCAGGCAGATTATTACCCATTGTCCCACCAGGGAAGCCCAGAGAATTTCTTGAGATGATGGAAATACTGTACAGTTTGACTGGGGTGAGTATACATGGGTACATACTTTTGCTGAAAATTATCAGCCAATGCATAGAACATGGTACATATTACTGCATAAAAATTAATACATCAATCAAGTAGATTGAAAAGAAAAATACTCAAAAAAAGAAAAATACTCGTATCTTTATGATTTATACACTAAAGTTACTTTTCACAAGAAAAGTTTTCATAAAAGATCCAGATTAGCCCAGCATGGTGCCCAGCAGTAAAATAGTGGAAATATCTATAGTTTAATGAGAAGTAGGCCACTGATGGCTTCCCCAGTGGTTCAGCGGTAAGGAATCTGCCCGCGATGGCCGGAGACATAGGAGACACAGGTTTGATCCCTGGGTCAGGAAGATCCCCTAGAAGAGGGCATGACAACCCACTCCAGTATTCTTGCCTGGAGAATCCCATGGACTGAGGAGCCTGGCACACTACAGTCAATAGTGTCCACAGAGTTGGATACAGCTGAACAACTGAACATGCACACAGACATGCATGCAGGCCACTGATACTGGGGGAATCTTCTCTAGCAATTGCTACTGAGGCGACTCCTTCCCTGTCAAACACGTTATAAGTATGATGATTCAGGAGTTAAGCTGCAAGGATTTGATTCTAGCTCAGTATCTGCTGACTGAGTGACCTTGGGAGAGTTAATTTCTCAAAGCATCAATTTTTTTTCATGAATAAAATAGGGATAACAATGATCTCCATGTTGTGGTGTGTGCGAAGATTAAATAAGACAGTGTATGTAAAGAGCCCAGGATATTGAAAATACTTCATAATGATTAGCTATTATTTCTGGCTTAACCCCTTACAAGAACATGGAGATCCAGAGGAACAAAAACACAGGCCAGGAGCCACTCTGTGTAGATACACATGTATTTTTTCCCCCTGGTTTTTGTTTTTCCTCAAAATGTACATAAGGCTCTCATGAAAGGGATATTGTTCTCCATTCCCAGGAGAAAGATGGAGGCTGGAGATATTGGGTTGAACCGAGAGACTGAACTAAAAGAAGGCACAAGGCTGAATTCTCAGCTATTTCTAATGGTTTTGCAAAACAGATAAATTTAATGGCAAGCAGTTGCTTTCCAACCATTTATCCTCCTCTCTTAACTGCAGCAGGAATGTTCCGGACCACACCAGGCACAGGTTAAAAAAAAAAAGCCCCCACCAAATATTATCTCATGTTCACATTTAAAATCACAAATCAAGGATCTAAGAATTATTGTATTCTGGTTTCAGATTCTAGTGTTTAAATTCAAACTTTCCAATATTTAACATCCCATCAACACAATCAATAGAGAATGGTGTATGTTTGCAGACAGTGTTACTGTTAAGTTTTAAAATGCTTACCCTATTTCCTTTTTACTTGTACGTTTACAAATTCTGCTTAGATTCTTGAAGTGAACATAAGTGAATTTTTAAAATTTTCTGTGGAAAAAAAGGATAATAAGAAAATAATCTGGAAGATTCATTTATTCAGAAATACTTTCCCAGTAACTCAGCATTTACTAGGCATTTGGAATAGAATTTATTGGCAGAATTTTATTTTTTAAAATTTATTTGGCTGCATAGGGTCTCAGTTGCAGCATGCGGGATCTTCATTGCCGCATGGAACATCAAGTTCTCTGACCAGTGATTGAACCCAAGTCCTCTACATTGGGAACGCAGAGTCTTAACCATTGAACCACCAGGAAAGTCTATAATAGGTAGAATTTTAAAACTCTGGGATACAAAAACTGATTTTATTTTCTTTGATTTGAAAAATCTGGATGAGTTCTCAATTCTTGACGTGTTACAATGAGCATGTAGTTACTATATACGCTATTGTGCACCTAAGTTTGCAAAAGAAAAAGACAGGGAAGTAACATTGCTTAAATGGAATGAACTTTCACAATTGAATCTCTTTTGGGGTGTGGGCTTCCTGAATGCTTAAGATGGTGTGTTCCCATGGTGATGTGGAAAAACAGAGACGATACTGAAACATCACCCATGAGAATGTAAGTCTGAGTATAAAATTGCAGACACCTGTAGGAACAGTGAAAACGTGTGACACCAGTAGCCCAAACCAAGTGAAAAACTCAGGCTTTTCTCGGCAAACTGTATCTGATAGATGTATCTCATTAGCTGAGTGATAGCGTGAAAGAGAAGGCCTGAGCTAGTCTGAATGAACCAACCATGAAAAACTAAGATTTTCCCATTTTGTGACTTAAGAACAGATTTTTTTTTTAAGATAAAAATATCTGGTGATTGTTTTAAGCAATGTGTAAGTTTAGATCCTCTTGATTATGATGTGATTGGAGGAAGCTGTAAGAAATTGAAATGATTTGAATGTTTTCCGTAGGAAAAATACTAAACGGAATAACTGCATGTTTAGGGAAATAAGCCCCCTCCCCACTTACAGGGAAGCTTCATCCACATTCTCAGAACTCCCAATCGAACTTTCCTGGTGGCTCAGATGGTAAGGAGTCTGTCTTCAATGTAGGAGACCCGGGTTTGATCTCTGGGTCAGGAAGATCCCCCGGAGAAGAGATAACTACTCACTCCAGTATTAATCAAATGCCATGGCAAGACATTTTCAGACTCAGAGCATTTATCTCCCCAAATAATTTCTTAGGAAGTTGTGGGATGTTATGTTGCACCAAAACAAACGAGGAAAAAGAGGAAGATGCAGGATATGCAACTCAGGGTGATGGTGAAGGGAGTTCCCAGGATGACAATTGTATGTCAAGCTTAAAGTCCATACTAGAGTTGTGTGACTCAGGGGCATATCTGTCATTATTTATTCAACTTAAAAATGACTGGTGAGCCTGTCCTGTGCTTATCTGTACTTGGCTTTCTTGGGTCACATATGGAGGAAATGCCACCTCTTCTATTCCTGCTTGGGTCAATTGGGGACATTTGTTTACCCCATATATAGGTTCCACTTGGACCTGTTCCTATGAGCTGAAGTTTAGCCAAAGTAAGATTGCTATGCTAATGCTAATGCTAAGTCGCTTCAGTCATGTCCGACTGTGCGACCCCATAGACGGTAGCCCACTAGGCTCCCCCGTCCCTGGGATTCTCCAGGCAAGAACACGGGAGTGGGTTGCCATTTCCTTCTCCAACGCATGAAAGTGAAAAGTCAAAGTGAAGTTGCTCAGTCGTGTCCGACTCTTAGCAACCCCATGGACTGCAGCCCACCAGGTAGGTTCCTCCGTCCATGGGATTTTCCAGGCAAGAGTACTGGAGTGGTGTGCCATTGCCTTCTCCGAAAGTAAGATTAGAAGAGCATATTTCCACCTGAGGTCCAGTACCTGGCCCGTACTCTGCCCTGCCAAATATTCCAACTGTGGTGAGCCCAGTATTTCTCAGGACTCAAGGTCTGACCTGCTGTCTACCCAAAGGGCTTTGATAACATCTCAGTGACGAGAAATCCAGACTATGGACCCAGAATCATACTATAAGCATCCTCCTGTAAATTCCCCCTTTCCATTCAACATTGTCTTTGTGAAATTTATTTATGTTGATACACGTTGCTCTAGTTCATTTATTTTCACAGTCATATAGTAGTCTATTGCTTTATTGTACTTTAACTTATTTATTTGGTATTTTGTTTGGACCTTTCACCTGTTTACTTTTTTGTTGTTACAAACAATGCTTCTATAATAATTTTTTGCACATGTCTCCCTATAAATGTATAAAAGAGTTTCTCTTTGGTATTTGCTTAGAGAAAGATTGCTAGATTATAGTGTTTGTGCATAACTTGAATATTTCAGAACTTTCCTAAGTAATTTCCACCAATTTTTACTCCTACCAGCAATATATAAGTTTCTGGTACTCTACATTCTCACTAATACTTGGTTCTAGCAGACTTATTAAAGTTTGTTATTAATAATTAAATATAGTAAAATGATTTCTAATTATTATCTTCATTTGCATTTGCATGTAACTGCTGAAGCTGAACATTCTCTCATGTCCATTCAAAATTCCTACTCTGTGACTTGCCTGGCCATGCTTTTTGCACATTTTTCTATTTGCTTATTCATCTTTTCCTTTGGATTTGAGGAAGTAACTTATGTATTCTGAATAATAATCCTTTGACTACAAGCATTGAAAATATCTTTGCCCACAGTATAGCCTTCCTCTTCTCTTTTATTGTAGTGTTCCTTTTTGGTAAATTAAAAAATATTAAATTATAATAGACACAAACAAAGTGCACAGATCTTAAAGATATACTTCACTAAATTTTTACAAACATAAATATATGGGCTTCCCAGGTGGTGCTAGTAGTAAAGAACCTGCTGGCCGAGCATGAGACATGAGATGCAGGTTTGATTACTGGGTGGGGAAGATACCCTGGAGGAGGAAATGGCAACCCAGTCCAGTATCCTTGCCTGAAGAATCCCATGGACAGAGGAGCCTGGCGGGCTATAGTCCATGGGATTGAGAAGAGTGGGACACAACTGAAGTGACTTAGCCTGCAGGTACATATAAATATATTATATATTTTGATATATTTTAGAACATCAAATTAATAAATCTTTTCCTTTATGGTTTGTGATTTAAGAAATCCTTCTTTAACCCAATGTCATAACCCATTCTCTTATTTTTCTCCTAAACATTTTAAAGTTTTATTTTTGTTTACATTTCATGGACATGTTTTCTGTATGTGTCTGTGTTTGTGTACATAGTTTGAAGTAGTTTGTCAATCAACCATACTTCAATTTTTAAAATTGCTCATTTCTAAACAAAAAATACTTATAAAAAAGAAGTAGTGATCCAGTTTTTTTTCCATATGGATAACCATTTGCTCGAGCACTGTTGAAGGCCATTGCCATTGCTTACCCTCTAACCACCTCTACCACTTTCATGCACCAAGATTCTATATATCAATGGGCTTGATTCTAGGCACGCTGGTGTGTCCCCCAGGCCTCTGTCTAATTTTACCCCAATACCTACTCTCTTAATTATTGTAACTTTATCATAAAAATTAATATCGGCGAGAGCAAACACTGCTTTATGCTTTGTACCATAAGCTTCTAATTGGGCACTGAAGCATGAAAGCACTCAAGGGATTCTGCATTCTCAGGTTGGTAAGGGAGAAACCGTGCAAGATTTGTGGTTACAGCGTCTGGCCTCTGTTTTCTTATCTGGGTGTGTGGCTTTGGGTAGGTCACACTCTGTCTGGGCCTCAACTTTTTCACCTTAAAACATATAAACTTGACTCACTCCCTAAGGTTCCTTCAACTCAGGAACTCCTGACTTTATCATACCTGTCTTGCCATATTTGCAACAATCCACCCCTTGTGCCCAATAAGCAGCAGTGTGTTAGGAATTTACCACTGGAAAAGAATGTCTCCAACCTATTACTTTTTGTGTCCTTGTGTTTGAGGACTAGTTGGTAATTTTTTTTCCCTTTAAAGTCTTTCAAAGCTTGTCAACTGTCTGAGCTCAGAAGAGAAACAGCTCTCATTGATTTCTCATAAATGTCACATCTATTTTGTTCATACTTTTTAAAACAACTTGGTTTACATGGAGATTTTAGTTGGCCTCACTGAGACTGTAAAAATGCCTCTTCCTCTTTCAGAATGGGTTATTTCGAGTAGCGATATAAATGAAGATTGGCATGTAATTTGATCTCGGTCAGTTTGAACGAGAGCCAGAAGAAGAAACTTTCCTGCCCTTATAAAGCAACTTAATTTTATGGTGATGTGCTATGGTAGTGTGCTTTATTTTAAGAGCTTTATTCATTCATTTACATTTACAACATAAATACTTAGTGGGTGGATATAATTATTCACAGTACTGAAGACTTGCTTAAAAATGAGGATTCACTATGGACTTCCTTTAAAATATTATTTATTAGAAAATATTATTGAATGTATAGTAAGACAGGTGTGAAGTCAGGATTTTCTAGGTTGGAAGCAATTTTTGGAATCAGTTAAATCTCTATGTTTTAAGACAAGAAAGCCAAGTCTAGACAGAAGAATAGCAACGTGTCCAAAGATTGAACTCAGGGGATCCTTTCTGCTCCAGAAAACTTTTTTATGTGAATTGAGATTTATCTATCTGCTTTTCTCATATTTTTAAATTACAATGTTCTACATATATTCAAGGACAAATCCAGGTTTTGTGGAGTCTAAAGTAATTCAATTGGGAGTGAGCACTTTTAGACAAGGACACAGAATATAAAATTAAATATAAAATTAGTTATGAATATAAAATCACATATTCAAAATAGAAAATATATCACAATAACTTAATGAAGATTTAGAGATTCAAATCCTTTGCTCCTAAAATCTCTTTAGGCAATTTACCAGAAATACACATGGTAATTTCCAAGCACTCTGCCTCCCTTCCCCACTTGCACACTCCACAACCTCTAACATTGGTAGCTTCCTCAGCTTCATGGTAAAGCCTCTTCTGCACAATACCATGCACATTACGACACTAATTTTAAAAGTAATCAACAAAGAAGCAGTACAGCACAGACAATAAAGGCATCTATATTTCACTTTTATGTCATAACAAAAGACTGAAAGCACATTTGTTACCATGTGTAGTGGAATGCATGGAATTTAGCTAAAAATAGAATAAAGAAAAATGATACCTTTTATTCATTCTGTTTCATGCCAGACTCTGCTTTGTTTTTAGATGAGGAAACAGAGGCTTATAGGGAGATGTAGCTATCTGCATTCTATCACCCCAACCTTTCACCAATGATTCAAAAAATGTCTGTTACAAATGCTCTGAAGGGGGGCTGGTGCATAAAATGTAAAATGATAAATAAGGCCACTTCCGGATGATGGAGCTCAGAACCACAGAACATTTCCCCAAAGATACTAGACTCACATCCTTTTGGAAGTTTTCTTAACAAAAATAACAAACCACACAACTGGTCAGAGGTAGAGTTTGGGTTATTTCTCAACACTATAGTTTGAAATACATTATATAACTGTAGCCTGTGATGTACCAGTGAGTGCCAAAGTCAATATATTTCTTCTTATCTTATGATTTTATTCTATCAGTTAGTAGAATATATTAACATACTCACAACTTAATAGTTTCTAGGATATAGTACTACATGTTTAACAATAAGCCACTTCAACACCCATTTTCAATACCTGTGGAATGAAAGATATTTAATTTTAAAAGAGTGTATCTTCGGGAGGGGGAAGGGGGGGGTCGGGATTGGGAGTTCATGTACACTCGTGGCTGATCCATGTCAATGTGTAGCAAAACGAATACAGTATTGCAAAGCAAAACAAACTAAAAAAATAAAAATTAATTAAAAAAAAATAAAAGAGTGTATCTTATACACCTGGTAAATACAGTGAAAAGTGAGGTGAAAGTGTTAGTCACTCAGTCGTGTCCAGTCCAGCTATCTGCGACCCCACCAGGCTCCTCTGTCTGTGGGATTCTCCAGGCAAGAATACTAGAGTGGGAAGCCAGACTTCAGCTTGGACTTCAGCCCAGGGATTTTCCTGACTTAGGGATCGAACCCAGATCTCCTACACTGCAGGCAGATTTTCTGCCATTTGAGCCACAGCGTAAATATTATAGTCCTCCTTTATTTACAGCTTTGCTTTCCATGGTTTTAGTCACTCCCATCAACAGTGGTCAGAAAATATTAAATGGAAAATTTCAAAAATAAACAATGCAAAGTTTTGAGTTGTATGCGATACTGAGTAGTGTGATGAAAGCTCCTATGGTCTTGCTTTGTACAGCCTGGGATCTTCATTGTTTGGGCCTGACATCCAGCTGTTGGCATAACTGTGGCCCGAGGATCCAGGATCACCAGAAGCAGATGATCCTTTTGCTGTAGCATCAGAAGGTCAGTAGTAGCCAAATGCTATGTCACAATGCCTATGTCATTAACTTTACTGCATCTCATCACAGAGGTGTTTTATCATCTCACATGATCAGGAGAAGGGTGAGTATAGTACAATAAGATATTTTGAGAGACCACATTCACAGAACTTTTAGGATTTAGTACCACCTGCAGTTTCAGGCCTTCACCGGGGATCTTGGAATGCATCCAGGTAGGATGAGGGGGACAGCACTGTGTTAAGTGTACCAGAGCGTGCTGTCTGAGAGTTAAACTAATCTTGTTACCCCTTGTAACCAGCTACTTTTCTGTAACTTGAATTCTCTCCTTTAGATACAGGCTATGACATTCTTAGCCTCTTTCAATGTAGTGTTCTTGGCTACGAAATGAAAATGTTAGAACTCTGAAACAGTCTGATTTTTTTTAAACAGAGGACTGATATATGAGAATGTTTATTTCAGCATTATTCATAGGGTGGGAGGAATTGGAAGTAACTTAGGGAAACATATCGGGAGAAGGGATAAGTAATTTGTGTTGCTTAATTACCATGGGATGGTACTATTATAAGCCCAAACTATATGTATATATTGCAGTGGAGATAGATCTGAAAATACAGAGTGAAAAAAATATAAGAATAATCAGTTCTGTAGAATAATACTATTTATGGAAATTAAAAACATGTATTTTTAACATAATAACAGTAAGTTTTTGACAAAGATAAGTGGGTATTCAAATATGCATATTAAATACATCAAGGTGCTACAGTGAGGGCTGGAACTGGGCATGGAGATCAAGGAAGAAAGAGTGTGGTGGTGGTGGAAAGAAGGGTCTTGTATGGACCAATGATTCTAGGGTACCATGAAATAAAAGATATAATTAACTCAATCCTGTGCCCTTGAGATTAAAATTTCAAAGTTGTGGAATAGTCACTTTCTTAAGAAATACTATGAGCTTATAAAAGTAAACATTAAAAATACTGAAAATAGTATGAAATATAAATTTAACAAATACAGGAAGTACAAACTTTCTCATGTAAATTAAAAATTATTGATAAAGGAGAGGTGAATTTAAGGAAACAATCAGGACTTTTATAATCAGGTCCTCAATTGACGTGCGTGAATGTAGTTTGAGTCTGAGTCTTGAAGAATTTACAGGAAATCTACATGCAATGATTATGAAAGGTTGGATGTTCTCAGCATTGGACATTCCTCCAGCTTCATTGTGTCTGTCCTCTTTCCTTCTTCCAGCCAGAGCTATTTTTGGCTTTACTTTCTCTGGCTTGCTTCTGTAGCCAGTACTGGGCTTCCTCTTCCTTTGGCTGCTGTCTTGGCATGCACATTGTTGATATTTCTTCTAAAGAAGTAAATAGTTCTTGCTTTGACCACACACAATGTAAGCTCACTCTCTCTTTCACACACACACACATACACACACACACAATAACTAAAGCCAACCCTACAGTTTGTGGCTTAGGAGTGAAATTTAATACAAGGGTAAAAGAGGTGGTAAACATGACGAGGTGAACAAAAATGTTCCAGAGACTTCCAATATGTTATTTGTTCCATAAAGAAAGGGATGACTAGGACCAAAATTTTCTTATTCTGTATCTTATCTCTGTTCTCACAGCCTAAATTTAAGTATTTGTTAATTCTTGTAGCTCAGCTGGTAAAGACTCTGCCTGCAGTGTGGGAGACCTAGGTTCCATCCCTGGCTTGGGAAGATCCCCTGGAGTAGGGAAAGGCTACCCACTCCAGTATTCTGGCCTGGAGAATTCCATGGATTGTATAGTCCATAGGGTCGCAAAGAGTCGGACACGACTGAGCGACTTTGACTCACTTAACTTTCACTATCTATTATATGTTTAATATTTTATCTAGAAAAAAACTCCTAATGGTCATAAACCCCATTACCAGGTAGAGACTGAATTTTAAGCTCCCAGCAACTTTTTCTGTAATTGCAACTTAGTATCTGTCCTTTGACTGTAGGTTTTTGTCTTTGTGTTTAGAGGCTTCTTAGGGTAAGCCAATTTTACTACATAGAAGTTCAAAATCATGTTTGTTGCTTAAATGTAAAGAATTTGAAATATAACATTGCAATTTTGCTTATCTGGCATTAACAGAGAATGAAGACATTCAGATTAATGGACTTTGCAGATATCTCAAGGTTTTATTTTTAAAGGGCAAATAATATTATTTAAATTTTATGATTAGTAGTTTTGGTATATTATTTTAGAAGAAAATATTTTACACTGAATTTTTTACTTTTTGGCTTTACTTCACAGGGTATATTAGTTATCTATTCTACTTTTATTGATGGTGGGTGTCGTGAATAGTAATGAAGTGTTTGGTAGTGGCAGGTGTGGCAGTGTGGTGTGGTGTTTAGCAGCTAAACTGCCTGGGTTGAATCTTGGTTCTGCCAGTAACAAATTGTGTGGCCTTGGGCAAGTTATTTTACTTCCTTGTACTCTATTGATTTATTATAATGATTAGATGAGGTAATACGTATAGAACAGTGCCTGTCACGTAGTAAGCAATACTTCTGTGTTTGTTCAGCAAAAATATACTCCAGAAAGTGTGATTGAGGTGTATGTAAATCGCCTTGGACTGCTGTGGTCTCACTTTAAATTATGTTGGTGTTTTATGGTTTCTCTGCCTTCTCTGCTTCTGTTGGCTGCCAGTTGAGTTCATTTCTACTACCTCTCTCCCTTATTAAGTGAATGTTTCTATTTTGTGGTGGCCTGAGAAATGAGGATATCAACTTACTAGAATTACATCTAAAATTAAGTTCGATGGTTTGAAGATCTTTTTTATGAATCATGCATGTGATCATTAGTTCTTGGATGAAGAAACATCCATCTAACTTGCTCAGAAATGGTCCCTTTCCCTCCTTTTCCAGTCAATTATGTCCTGAATTGTTGCTAAATGTTCTCTAGTTAATAGGATTTATCATAACAGCTTTCATTTTGTAAATATATTTTGCACTGAGTATCATAGTTCTTTACTTTTCCCTCCCCATTTATACAAATGTGTATATGAAGTAGCAATCATTCAGGGAGAGCATAGAATTTGTGGGGCAAAGAGGGAGAGGAACGGATATTGTGGCAAATGATGGCTGGACAGTTTCCTCTGCATGCCCCTATCTGTTACTAATTATGGAGAACTTGCATAACTTTCTGCTAGCTTCTGAACCAACATGGTTCCTTAAAGGTTTTTTTTAACATAACCTGTCTTTCCTATGTGAAAGTAGGTACATAATTCAAATTCCAATTATGTTGTGTGAATTAAGGCAGAGCTATTATAAACTCATGTAAATCATCACTAGATTGACTCTCCTCCACTGGCTTCCACTCTCTGCCTTAAAAATACCCCAAACCAAAGAACAAATAAACCATTTTTGAGGAGTGATTCTTCTTGGCCTTGTAGTGAATGGAAAAAGTGAATCCAAAAGCAGTCTTGAAGGTAGCCAAGAAGACCTTAATTTAAAGCATGGTCATAAAATTTTAGAATTGGAAGGTGAAAGATGATTTGGTTTAATTTCTTCATTTTTAGATGAAAAAACAGGCCAGGAAAAGTTAAGCGACCTGGTAAAACTCACAGAGATGAAACTTGACATTTTAAATGCTTATGAGGCTACATTTTCTTTTTTCCATGATACCTACTTTGCACCATGAGATATATTATAATTGTACCAGTATGATTTAATCTCAGTTGTAAGTGATTTAAACAAAACAACAACAGAAAAACCAAGGCTAAACTAATATAAGAAAATGGGAAACATTATTGGTGCATATATTTGAGGTATGGGGGAGGTTTGATTTCAGGCATGGCATGATCTAGAAGCTCAAATAATGTCAACAGAACCCATTTTCTCGATTATGGATCTGCTTCACTGTTAGTCTCAAACAGAGGCTGACTTTAAATTTGAACAACGGTGGCAGCAGCTCCAGACTCTGTATCTGCTCAGGTTCAAGTTCAGTAGGAAAGAACCAGGAATCCCAGAAATGGACTCATAACCTATTGGCTGGTGGGAACCGTGGGCCATGTAGCAATCACAGAGGCCAAGAGGAACGTGGTACATTTATTGGCTTAGCTCACATACAGTGAGAATCAGTATACAAATGTCTGAAAAAAATTGATATAAACATGCCCCCTATTGTCTTCTAACAAACAATTACACAGCACTTACTCTGCCAAGCTGTTCCAAGAACATTACAAAGATTAACCCATTTAATCATCTTAACAACCCAGTGAGATAATTACTATCCTCATTTTAGAAATGAGAGCACCAAGTCATAGAGATGTTAAGTCATGTGTCCCAGGTTTATAACCTGTAGAATAGACAAAACTCCAACCAAGGCAGTGTCACTCCCGAATACCTGCTTCTGTGTTGTGTGCACTGAGTGATTTAAATCTTTCTCTTTATCTAGTACAGCCATCTTCTTAACTACAACAGTTCACTAAGCTGAGGCTATGATTTTTCTTCCTTCTGCTCATGAGGAGGCTGATTAACAGAAACCAGTGGTTTACAGAAGGTGGACTGGCAGACCCTGAGGTTAGGGGCCGGTCTGCTCAGCATAGGTTACACCTAGTTCTCAGTGTCCTGGGCTTCCTTTTTTCAAGAGTCTTTTGGGCTCTTGTAGACTGTGTTCACGTGCACATACATTTGCTAATTCTGGGAACTGAGAAGATTTGCCAATAAGCTTCTTGGAGATGGATGACTTCTTAAATGTCAAATGCAACATTGAACCATTAAATTGTGCTGTTTAAAATGTCAGGAAAAACCATTATTTTTGCAGACGGAGCTTCAGTGCAGTCTGATTTCAAGTCTGTGAAATGACTCCTCTCTTTGAGAAGAATCCTTCTTTTCTTATTGTAAAGTGTTGCTGTTGTTTTGTCCAGAGAAGTGTGGTCTAAAAGGTGGCTCTGGCCTCTAAGCCCAGTCTAACACAAGGAAATAGTTGGATTACTCCAAGGCGCTTTAAGTCCCATACTTGCCAAGTCTTTCCAGAAATTTCATTGACAGCTAGCCACTGTCCTGCCCTCCTTCCTCTTTCTCCATCCTCCTCCTCTAATAGCAGAACTCCAAGTGAGGTTTCTTCTAGAATCCATTCCAGTTACACTGTTTTAATTTTTTTTTTTTTCTCTTTTGGCCCACGCAGCATGTGAGATCTTAGTTCCTTGATCAGGGATCGAACCTGTGTCTCCTGCATTAGAAGAGTCTGTGCTTCCCACTAGGGAAGTCTTCTGGTTATATGCTTTTAAATCATTTTTCTGCAAAGCACAGTGGAGACTAGGACAGTGGCACTTATTCCTAGGAGAATAGTATAGCTGAGAGATTGAGAGAGGAGCAGCCTGAAAGTAGGTTCCAAATAATGACCAGTCCTAGTGGAGAGTTAGAACCTTGAAGGTTTGGATCTATTTCTCCACCCCTGTCATTTTCATCCAGGTACTGTCCCATGGTTAGGAGCCTGAATTAAATCAACAAAAAGTAACCTGAAATTTAGTGTGTGTGGTACTGGGTCTCCTAACTGCCTTTGTTGTAGGGGGCATGGGAGGGGAAGGACTAATGCTCTCCCCATGGTCTGTGAAACTCCAGCCTCATAAAGTACTATTTTAGTACAGTCAGCCCCTCCTCCGCTTGCTTCCTCTCTCATCATGACCCAGCTTGATCATCTCAAAATGCTAGGTTGTAGAGGATGACTCCCAATCCATCTTTGTATACAAAATTATATGGTAAGGCCTACCACATAATTTATAAGATACACAATTAACTTAGGGAACAGGGAGTAAGTCTGTTTTGACATTGTAGGAGATTGCCATCTTGTGTCCTAACAAGACTCATGATGAGTAGATTATTTCACATATTCTATCTTCACATTTATAAAGTACTTTGAACTATATGGCATAGAGCCTGAAGCACTGAATTGCATGTCAAAAGGTTATTTTTAGCCTAACTCTAGAACCATCTAGCTGAGTGATGCTGAACAAATCAAATCAAATCAAATTTCTGATCCTTTTTTTTTTTCTCTTATGGAATGGGGAGATAAACTAGATAATTTTCAAGATTTGCTTCCTGCTTGAACAATCAAATATAGATTTATGAAAACAAATGTTTAAAAAAATATTAACAATTATTTTTTATCTTCACAGTTTCAGAAACTTAAATTAATATTTGCCCCTATGTAACAGATAAGAAAACTGAGACGCAGAGAGATTTATAGTCCATCCAACATCAAACAGGATCTTCAGAGAGATCCTATTCCCTTGTGTGATGCTTTGTCGGTGAATCACTGACCTACATCACACAAGCCATGCTGGCTCTTCCACTCTGGGAGCAGCATGGTAAAGTCAGTGGATACGAATAACTTGGTTCCCAGATCGCTCAGCTGGGAGATGATATTTGGAATATGGCTTCAAAACAATTCTGACCAAGCAAAGCATTAGTCAGCTTGGGAAAAACTTTATGACTTGGGAGGAACTTCTCAGAGAGGAGAGGTAACAATATATTCTATTCATCCCAGGAGGACCATTTGCCCTAAGTCAGCCAGGGAAGAATTTGTTTTGGACTCACACAGAGAAAAGGGAAGTGAGGAAAAGCAGACCAGACTGCAAGTTAGGAGACTTCACGTCTAGTCTAGCTCTGCCAAATACTTAGCACAGGGCAAGAGACAGACCCTTTCTGCCCTTAACTTCTATGTCTATAAATGGGAGGATAAGAATAGATGGTCTCCAAATTCCTCTAAACTCTGACATTTATTTTTCCTCTGTCACAACAGTGATTGGGAGGCTTTTCCTTAATTGCTGAAAAAAATCCTAAATGACCAGAATGATCTTTCTCCCCATGGTTTCCCTCTCCCCTGGTTCTGGGTTCCCTTTAGCTTATGAACATCTTCCTATAAAGAACCTAATCCAGGCTTGATCTGTATTATTGTACTTGTATTATGGTCTCTCTCCTCTCTCCTGTGGTGACTCTTTGCAAACAGATTCCAAGTCATTCATTTTAGGGTCTCTTATAGCACATAGCAAAAGCTACCTTGTCTTTTTCTTTCTTTTAGTATTTATTTAGCTGCACTGAGTCTTAGCTGAGGCATGTGGGATCTAGTTCCCTAATCAGGGATTGAACCAAGGTCCCTGAATTGAGAGGGTAAAGTCTTAGCCACTGGACCACTAGGGAAATCCTATACTGCCTGGTCTTTTGTTTAGTAGAATTACATATCCAGGAAGCTTCAAGTCTATGATTGCTCAATATTCTAAGTATTATTCCTCTCAAAATTTGAATGCTAATTATGTAATAATTTCTTGTATAACTTTCTTGATAAGCTACTGATATGCAAGTACAAAATTCCTTCACTAAAGTGTACAATTATTGGTTGACTAGCCTATATTGGTTTTTTTTTTTTTTTCATTAAAGAATAGCAACTTATGTGTGCATGTGATTTTATATATACATATATATTTTTTCCTGTGCCAATATATATATTTTATTGGGTTAAAGAGGGGAACAATTCTTTTATTTTTAAAATATTTTTATGCTGGATTTCTGGTTGCAACTGTCTCCTAGTTTTTCCTAGTATTTGTTTATTTTGAAGCTGTTATCAGAACTGTAAAGATAAAAGCTCCCTTTAGGTCATCTGTGATCTAACCCCTTACTGTACAGTTGTGAAAACTGAGGCCCAGGCCCTCTTCCAACAGAGAGGTTAAGGTGTCCCTGCTGGTCATAGCCAGAGAGAGCTAGAGCAGATGGGTCTTGCTTCTCAGCCTAAGACTTGTTTCCCTGCTATAGCACAGTAATATTTACAGATATTTAACATAACACACATACATGTTTATATAAAAAGAAATATTTGTGTTTTGCTTACATTCTGTTACAGAAAGGTAGAGAAATTCAAGTATAAATTTCCCTCTTGAATGTCTCTGAAATGTGCATCTTTATGAATATTCTTCATTGGTTGAAGAAAATATTGCTAGGGAAGTGCAGATGTATCCTGTTTCTTTAGAAGCCTTGTTCATGCTGTGCCAAGCAGATAGAGTACAAGTGCTGGTTAATAATTTATAGTATGCATTCATCTCCATTTCTCTTTGACTAAAATATTAATTCTCCATTGATCCTCATTATTTCCTTTTTGCCTGGGCAATATACAATGTGCAGAGAGTTTGATGAAAGGGTTATTTCCTAGGCTCATCGTGGCCCCCTGTACTCTGCCAGTAATTTACTGACTTTATTTACTTGCAGTGATGAGCACACCATATAGGAGATACCAGCTGCTCAGATTGTCTTGGGTGCCTTTTTTCTAGGGCAGAACAATGTAAAAAGCACAGCTGTTTTTCTAATTTAGTATGTGCAGCATGTGCCTGCATTTTTATTACATTTTTAATGGAACAATGCAGGTGAATATGGAATATAAAGAATCTCAGCCTGATTTCTGTTAATAAATTGAATTTGTTTAAAAATATCTTCGTTTGGAGGGTTTGTGTATGAATTCTGAAAAACAACAGGCTCTGGAAGATGGGACATAAAAGATTTCATTACTTAGAAATTGTATAGTTGAATAATTTGTATAATTTTTGTACATATAGATAAACTTAATACATGCATAATTAGTATTTGCATAATTTGTATAACTTTTCATGTTATAATCTTAAGAGATAGAAGAAATTTAGTATGGAAACCATCCTTTACTATATATATTAAAGGAGAGAACCTACTTACATTTTGACTTATAAAAAGGATGTCAAACAGTGACTCTTTTTATTTACTATCATACGCATTTTTGAATTTTTATTTGTCTGAGGATATCTCTTTGTTCAAAATGTGAGCATATTGCCTATACTGTGAAGCCAGGAGAGTGACCTAATTAAGGAGGAACAATCACTTTTCCTGCTTCCTCATCTGACCACTTTTTCATTTCTTTTCTGTCCCTTTGTTCCATGAAGAGGACTGAGTGCATTGCTGTTCAGACCACAAGACCCCACCAGCTAGCTGCTTTCACCCCTTCTCTTTCTGACTTTCATCTATATCTTCCTCTTTTTTTTAGAAAAAAATAGAAACATTTCTGCTTTTATCTTCTCTCACTACCTCTTTAAATTTCTCTTAATTTAAATGAACTCGAGAATTGCAAGAACTCTTGGCACAGCCAAGTTTGTGGGCTGAACGGCTTGCTCATTACCTACCCTTAGTTTCTCATGGATGATGAGCCAATGAACTGTGGAGTACTTGGTGCTCATAACACACTGTAAGGGTGAGAGATTCATACAAAATTGTTCCTACTCATCTGGTGGCCCAGTTTTTCCTGAAACTCAATGAGATAGACCTTCTCTTTTAACAGTCAGTCATTTACGCAATTCCTACATATTGGGGAGGGGGCAGGGAAGTCTTAGTAACTGTGTTCTACTCTTGAAAATTGTAGCTATATTTCTTGGCAAGTTACTCCTTTAATGTATCAATCCTTTACTTATACATGCATCCATCAGGATCTAGCAAGGAAATCAGAAGCGACTTTTAAGTATTTATAAGAAGAAATTCAATACAGAAATTGTTTACATGGGAGAAACTTGGAGCAAAACAAGTTTTTTAACAAGACAAAAGTGAAGGAGGCTGAGTTACAGGTAAGCCTGAGAAACCAGGGTCACCTAGCAGAGGCTGGAACCATGACAACCCTGTCCAGCAGGAGCTGAAGCCAGAGAGGAGACCCATCAGTCACTTGAGAAGTTGTTCAAGTTAGGGGAGCTGTGGCCTCGGGTTTCCCCTACTCCCCATCTCCTCCATGACTCATGCCAGTAGCTCCCACTAGCCAGTCACTAAGGGCAGCCAGTAACACTGGAGCTCAGGGAAAGCAAACTGTGGAGATAAACCCCTCTTTGCTTGCAATACAGATCAGAGTAGGATAGAGGCTGGGTAACACAGGGAAGGGAGAGGAGAAAACATCATATAGTGAATAATCTCAGGACTCTCTCTTAAAGGTCACTATCTGACCCTAACTGAATTCTCTTGAACCTCAATAGAGGGGAAAAAAACCTTCATGAAGGTTTACAAATCCAAGGGGGCAGGGATCACAGAATCTGAAAGTTATCTAGAGCCTGCCTGTGATTCTTGGAGAACCTGCTTAAGCTCCCTTCTCTTTGGGACTTTCTATTTATCTTTCTCTTTCCTCCCACACCTACCACTACTTCCTTGCTTAAACTTTCCCTGTGGTCACTAGTCAGAATTATATAGGTTTTCTGGGGAAAACCTCAACTCTTCTTCAGCTGGCTGACAGTTTTGGTTTGGGGTTAGAATAATTAAGTCAAGGATAGTGTCTGCAGAAGAGTTGCTCAAGTTTCAGAGGTGGGATCAGGCCTTTGAACATCTGCGCAGGAAGTGATCCCTGACTGCTATGGTGGGTTTTTGTTCCATGTGTCACCACATGTTGCCAAATATTTGAATTATTTGGTTCATGTCTTTGCAAGTCTAAATATAGATTTCTTTCTTTCTTTCTTTTTGGCTGTATCATGTGACTTGTGGGTTCTTATTTCCCTAGTCAGAGATCAACCTGGTACCCGGCAGTGAGAGCACACAGTCCCAACCACTGGACCTCCAGGGAATTCCCTAGATTTCTTGAGGACAAAAACTTTGTCCTATAGAATTTTACATCTCATAACATGGTGCTACTCAAATATTAGGTTTTGCAATGTTTTTGATTGAAAGGTGATGATCCCTAGATGGGGAAAGATAACTTCTACTGTCTGCTTTTTTGGTTAAGTTACATAATCTCTAAGCCTCATGTTAAGGCTTTTAAAGATAAAAGTTTAAGATAAAGAACATGCTTCTATAACCTGTTGAATTACATCACAAGCAATTTGAGGGCAAGGCCAATATCTTGCAATATCTTTTATGTATAGTGTCTAGCACATTGTCTTGCAGAAATAAGATGCTCAATACATGTTTAATAAAGAAAGATCTGATTGAAAAATCAAAAATAAGATCGGCCAATCTGCAATGTGAATAAGCTTTTAATGTTGACATTATTTAAAGTTTTTTTATTTCTTTGTATTAAGTTTAGTTTTAAGAAAAAATGTTAGAAATCTAGTTATCAAGGATTGAAAACTCAAATTGATCCTGTCAAGGATCAAGCAAGTAATGAGAATTGAACCTGTTTAAGACAAAAGAGATGGAGAAGGCAATGGCACCCCACTCCAGTGCTCTTGCCTGGAAAATCCCATGGGCGGAGGAGCCTGCTAGGCTGCAGTTCATGGGGTCGCTAAGAGTCGGATACGACTGAGCGACTTCACTTTTACTTCTCACTTTCATGCATTGGAGAAGGAAATGGCAAACCACTCCAGTGTTCTTGCCTGGAGAATCTCAGGGACGGGGGAGTCTGGTGGGCTACCGTCTATGGGGTCGCAGAGTCGGACACGACTGAAGCGACTTAGCAGCAGCAGCAAGACAAAAGAGAATAGTGGGGATTGTGGAGAAGTGGTGATTATTTTTTAGTATTTAGTTATTTATTTGGCTATGACAGGTCTTAGTTGCAGCATGTGGGATCTAGTTCTCTGACCAGGGATTGAACCCATGCTTCCTGCGTGGGGAGCTCAGAGTTTTATCCGCTGGACACACCGAGAAGTGGTGATTACTGGAGATTTTTAAGTGACTCCTCTAATGTGGGCAGCTGATGTTCTGTCCTGGCCAGCTGTCAAATGGAAGAGTGGCAGCAGTATTGTCAGAACTTCTGAATATGTGTGTGAAATTTCTATAGCCATGTTTGTGGTTATATTATCCAGTTAGAGGACTCTGCTAAAAACAATGCCTACATCAAAAAAAGAGCTCATTGTAGACTCCAGGTGTTCATAAGGTACCTTTTAAAGATTGTCTTGGCAATTGTCTCATGATTTTGGAGCTCTAATTGCCTCTGGCTTCCTTTCCAATTTTAACTGGAATACTTTATCAATGCAACTTTCTGTTGCATTCAGTTTAGTTGCAGAGGTAACTACAAAACAGAAAAGAGTGCTGCTAGTTATTGCTGAACTTTGACTTTCTAGATTATGTTCTACAGCAAATCTTTAAATAACATGAGTGATAACAGATTTTCAACCAACCAACAAATGATACAAAACATGTCCACAAAGGTTAGAGACCACAAAGGTTATGTTCAGATGTGGTCAGCAGCCTGTTGATGAGGCTAGGCTTATGAGTCCTTGTGGCCAAACGGCCAGTTAGTTTCATACACAAAACCCCTCTGTGTACCAGCAGAGAGCAGTGGTTCACACAGGGCCACTTGAGTTTCATAAGATCAGCTCCAGTTTGCAGTTGATTTGATGTTGAGGGGAGCTAATAAAGGTAATAAATGAGTCATTTTCCAACATGATATAACTAGAATTGGTTCTTGGCCCAGAAAGACGTGAGTCAGTCTAGTCCTGATTCAGTTCCCAGTCTGATGCACAGTGACTCACTTCCCTATGTGATGTCATGTTTGTTCCTTGTAAGATTTGACCTCCTCTTTGTTTTCTTGTATTAGGGTTAGCATTTTTTTTTAATAGAAGAAAATGAGAATATTGTAGAATAAGATGAAATACTCCAAGGAATACTGAATCAGACAAATAAAGAAAGCCTCGATTTTCTCACGATGAGCCTGAAGGAGTAATTAAGCTTTAAATGTCTAAACTGTTGTTCCCATCTATTAGGATTGTTAATTTCCAAACAGCCTAGCTATTAGCCAACATTTGATTAAAAACATTTTGCATGTAAAAAGAGGAAAACTGGTACAACATCACTTCAGTCATTTGGTAGATGTATTTATACAAGGCAGCTGCATGTGGAAAAAGTTAACAGTAGATGGTCAGATGACAGAGGACAATGGATGATCTTTCCAGAAAGATACATTAATTTATATACAGAAAGTAAACCAAAAATGGCACCTTTGTTGTAGAATCCATGAGCATTTCCAGAATGTGTAGAATTTAAAAAAATACTGTAAAAAAGGCTTTTTATGCTTATGTCAATTGTGAATGAAATTTAGTATTTATATCTTATGTTGGGAGTCAATTTTGAAAGTGAAAGAGAAAAGCAACTGATGCATCTCAGATACCATAGAATGAAATGAACCAACTCTGGTCTTTTCCTCAAGGCAGACCAAAAGCTTACCCTTGGCAGATAACTACACTGATAAGGTCAAAGCAGTATAAGTTAAAGTTGTTTCAACGGGAAGCAAAAGGAATCCCTTTTGGCTAACTTAAGCTAAAAAAGAGGAAATTCTGGATGATGGCTGAATCAAAGGAGTTGCCATATAACCAAGCCTCACAGCACTTTGGGGGTCCTCAGGCAAGTTACTTCTGGATGTGCTAGGGCTCTGCCAACTTGCAACTCTGCTCCAACAGCCTTCTGTACCCTGTTCTCATTGTTCATGTTTGATATGCCCAGAAGAATAATCCATTAATTGGCCCACCTTGGCAGGTGTATCTCCCCTTGGATGAATCATCTCTGACAGAGGAGCAAGCTGCATAATTCTCATTGGGAGAATTGTTATGAGCTGGCAGTCATCCCAACTTGTGTCTGCTATAGAGACCATTTGGTTTTTTTCTCCTACTTCTTTCCCCTACAGCCCCAGTCATAACAATGTTTGTTTTTTTAAAAAAAATCTGTCCTGTAGATGGGTGCTTCTCAAAGTTTTATGTTCATATGATCACCTGGGAGTTTAGTTAAAGCGCAGATTCTGATGCAGCAGAACTGGGGTACTACCAAAGATTCTGCATTTAGAGTTAGCTCCCAGGTGATTCTTGTCTGTGGACCATACTTGCAGTAGCAAGGGTATTTTGGCTGCCTAAGTAATACCCATTCTCTCCTCTCATTTTCCTAGTAGCTCAGAGGTCTTTATCCAAGGATTAGGTCCACCCCTATCCTGTGCATGTGCTGTAGGGAAAGCAGGACACACTGTTAGATCTAGTGGTGGGTACCAATTGGCTTAAGTCAATCAATTATTCAACATTATTTCCATGTCCTAGAATCTAGAAGAGTGGCTAGTGAGTAGTAGGTACTCAACATTTATTAAATGAATACATGCATTGATGTGAGCATAGATATATGACATGAGTTTATCCAGTTAAGATGAATTTCAGGACACTGGGTTGGTTGCTCATCTGCAAGCCCCTCTCACCACTGGATGTGAATGCTCATGAGTTGATAGTGACTGGCAGCCTTCCTACAACTGTTAGGGAGTCAGTCTTGCAATGAGGCTGACACTAGAGAAGGCAGAGCAGAGACAGACAGAAATAGGCCACTGATAACGCATTGAAACACTGGGTTAACTACTCTGTGTCCACTCCAACAGTCATTTGAATCAAAAATCCCCTTAACTTTTAAAGCCAATTTCAGTTAGATTTTCTGCTACCACTTGAGTCCTAACTGACAAAGAATCGGGAGATGTCTTATTCCATTCCTAGGAAGTCCCATTTTGATGTGATGTGGATGCCTTTATGGGTCACCTTGGTCAGAAAGCATTTCATAACATCTGGTGGTGTGATTTGGAAAGACTTTCTTGTGGAGGTTTGCTGAGGAAGTGTCCACAGGAAGAGCAGAAGTCTGTGATCTCAGCCTCTCATCCATCAGCTGGGATGTGGAAGGTTTATGTTCTCGACCCAGGGCCCTACTTCCATGTTGCTTTCTGGATAGAGTGAGAGAATGACTTATCAGTGGGGGTACAAACAGATTCAGGGGCACTAAGCAACCTGAGTTAGGTGTTGGATATTTTCAGCTGTCCAGGAAAGCCAATTTTGCAGCTCTGGATCTTTAAGGCCTGCACGGAGGCCTATAGTTTACCTGACTAGGGATGGGGAAGAAGCTATCAGTCCTATGAGTTTGGGGCAGTCCATCCCATGGGAGAAGAAGGAGGCCCCTGCTGTAGTTGGTTGTCTAGGCTGCTTAAAGTAACCTTCCAGAGTTATGTCTAGACAATTTTGCTTGTCACACATACTAACCTTAACTCCTGACCTAGCCAGTCATTTAAAATCCTTTGCGTGCTTCACCAGTCAGTTCAGGGTAAAGTCCAATGAGTTTGTTTTCCAAGACAGTCACCATCTGGCCTAACCTAACTCTTCAGTCTTTTTTTTAAATTTATTTTTGGCTATGCTGGGTCTTTGTTGCTGCTCAGGCTTTCTCTAGCTGCAGTGCATGGGTTTCTCATTGCCTAGGCACATGGTCTCAGCAGTGGTGGTTCGTGGTCTTAGTTGCCCTGTGGCACGTGGGATCTTCCTGTACCAGGTATGGAACCCATGTCCCCAGCACTGGCAGGCGGATTCGTAACCACTGGACCACCAGAGAAGTCCTTCAGTCTTTCTTTTGTCACTTTTACATTATATCATAAGCTCCAAGTGTACCTGACGGCCTTCTTCACTCCTAACACTTCCTGTATTATCGCTTCTCTGTGCCGGGAAGACTTGTGCACTATGCCTCTTCCTGGAATGCATATTGCTGTGCAGTCTGCCCACTCAATTTCCTCCTCATCAAAGCTTGCTCATCCTTTAAAGTTTCAGCTCAACTACTCCTCTCCCTGGGAAACCTTCCCAGATCTTTAATCCACATACCCAGCATAATTAATCATCGCTGCCTTTGCGTTCCCACAGCACTCAGCGCACACTGTAGCTTATCACCTTGTTAAGCAGCATAGCAGTGGCCTCCCCTAGATTATGAGTTTCCTGAGCACCAAGAGTTTGTTCTTATTTGTTCTTATAGCTTAAGCCCTACTGGGCTTCTGTCCATGGGATGGATCCTACTGGCCCCACTGTGGGAGGCTGCCTTTTATTCTCCTTTTATTATGCCCTTTGTTCTCATTAGGGAGCTGCCTTATGGCTAAAGTTTACTAGGTTGTACAGGCCTCTCCCTGGTGATAAGAGAATCTAAAGATGGACGAGATGCAGCCTGTTAAAATGTTGAATTTGTAACCAAGCCTGAAGAGGGCTAAACGAGTTTGGAAGGGGACAAAATTAGAAAGAGGTGAAGCTTAATCTTTCGGAAAAGATTCTCACATGGTCAGTGGGACCTGGGAGAAGAGCCGTTGACACAGAAGACGATAAGATGATCTAGTGTGGAAAAGGGACACTATAATAATTTTTTTTTTAAGTAATTATCCCTTTGACTGTGCTGGGTCTTTAGTTGCAACGCAAGGGATCTTTAGCTGCAGCATGTGGGATCCAGTTCCCTGACCAGGCATCAAACCCAGGTCCCCTGCATCCAGAGTGAGAGTCTTAGCCACCAGACCACCAGGGATGTCCCCAGGAACAGTACAATAGTTTTTAAAACAAAGATTTCCCTTTCTCTGACCTTTTCTTGGTATGACTGTGTTGATGTTAACTTTATTACTGAAACTGAATCCCAAGGTATCAGGACATACTCCAAACAGCTGTGAATGTGGCCTTCACTGATTTGCCCCCACCACTGGGACATATGGGGTAAGGCTTCCTGTTTCCACAGTCATGGAGCCTGGGCTGTTGCAGTTAAAGTACTAATGACAGGCACTTAAATTAGACCACACAGAGTTAAGGAAAATCATTGGCCCTTTCATTTTCATCAGGTCAACACGCTTTAAAGGTTTGTAGTTATACACTTTGACTTCTATGGGTTTCTAGAACAACAAAGTACTGTTCAGAACGATAAGACCCAGCAGGTGATGCGGCTTTTCTGAAAGTTTATTCAGTCACCTCAGGACACACCTAAAAGTAGGCTGATGCCAAAGTACACAGGCCACTGGGTGTGAGCCTGCCGGGAGCAGAGACTGGGAGGACTAATGGAGCCGTTGGCATGGTGACAGACTGCAGGTCTGGTCTGGCCTGCATGACAGCTGCTCGTGTTCCCAGGACCAGAGCCAGCTGGTGGCTCACGGCAGTGGTTTCTGGGTCCTGGCTCCATCCCAAGACCAGCCCAAGCTCCTTAGCCCTGACCTGGCTGTGGCTTTGTTTGTCTCCAAACTGTGGTTCCGCCCCCTACGCCAGAAGGTGAAGGCAGGCCTTTGCTCCCTAAACCATGCCCTTCTCCCAGCCTGACATACAGCCTGCTCTGGGCGGGCCGAGGGGCCAGAGGAAAGGGCCAGGCCTTTGAGGTTAAACTTGGTCAGCCTAAGAACTTTTATATAGTGGTTTCGCCCTCTCTGAAGTGGACTCAGTGGTACACTTCTGTGGTGCTGCCTGTGCATTGGGACCCAAGAGTGGGTAGAGATCACAAGGGATGGAGCAAAACCTGGCAGCATATTCCCCTAACCTTGGAACATTCAGAAGGCAGCTCAAAAACTGAACTTCACAACTGGCCTTGTTTCCACAAGAAGTGTCACTTCAGCTTGGGGTCTCCTAAAGTGAAGTCAGGAATATCACATTCTCAAAATAAGATGGATTTTGATCTCTATCAGAACATTTCACAAACGCTCCAAAGAAAACCTCCACGATTTCAGTCTTTTGCCAAGTGAATCTAAATCATCTCTAGAATGTGTCTGTGTCTTTAGTGATCAGAATGGGCGGTCTTGCTATGCAAATCAGCTGCTGGTCCTCCCACAGCCCATTGCCATCCTAAGCTCCTAAACTCCTCCCCTCCCGTGTGGAGCTCTAAAATATGCTGTTAGAACAGAGTCTTTATTTGCCTGTTTCCCTCTCGGTTTCTGTCTAATTCTCCCAGATTGTGAGAGACATAATAAAGGGGAAAATTTTTTTTGTTTTTCAGTCCTTCCCTTTTACAAACTCTTTTTTTAGAAACCACAACCTCGGATCCCAGCAGAGGTTCCTGGGGCTTTTAAGAACATCAATCAGTTTCGCAGCTGGAGGCCGAGGCTTTCCTCAGGGAAGACTTTTTACATAAAACAGATTGTACTTTGTCCTTGCCAGGGCAGACAAAGGTTTAAATTAAATATGCAGTAAGCTGCGTTTGGCTGCTTGCCACAGCCTGGGGGAGGAGGAAGGGAGATCTCGTCCTTACTCTTCCCTTCTTCGTATGTAGTTGTTTAATCCCCCACCCCCACCCCTACCCCGCCCCCAGTGAAAGGAGCCTGGAGTTAAGAGATGCTAGCTCAGAGTTAGGGTTTTCTGCAAGTTCTCTGTATAACAAGTCACCTAGCCTCCTGGGACCTCAGTTTCCTCTTCTGTATAATGAAGATTTGGAGATGATCTGGAAAGGTCTTTTTCATACTGAACCTTCGAGTTCAGCTCCGTTCAGTTGCTTAGTCGTGTCCGACTCTTTGCGACCCCATGAGTTGCAGCACGCCAGGCCTCCCTCCGGAGAAGGCGATGGCATCCCATTCCAGTACTCTTGCCTGGCAAATCCCATGGACAAAGGAGCCTGGTAGGCTGCAGTCCATGGGGTCGCGAAGAGTCAGACATGACTGAGCGACTTCCCTATCACTTTTCACTTTCATGCACTGGAGAAGGAACTGGCAACCCACTCTAGTGTTCTTGCCTGGAGAATCCCAGGGATGAGGGAGCCTGGTGGGCTGCTGTCTATGGGGTCACACAGAGTTGGACACGACTGAAGTGACTTAGCAGCAGCAGCAGCAGGCCTCCCTCTCCATCACCACACCCGGAGTTCACCCAAACTCACGTCCATCAAGTTATCTCTAAATTCTGCCGCCTGGATTTCCAACAAATGCCCCAAGCCTCAACTATGAGTAATGCATCTTCACTGGTCCTTGGGTGACTGAGGTGACCAGGCTCCTTTTCGCTTGGATCCAGGAACCAGGAATGTCATGTTATAAGAAAAAGGCCCAGTAGAACCTGATAAGTGGCAACTGACTCTGTCTCTGAGTTTTAGGGAGTAATAGAGAGTGGGGGGTTGTCGTGAATTGAAGAGAAAGACCCTTCAAAAAGGACTGAAAAGAGAAAGTGCTAATCGTTCAGTTGTGTCTGACTCTTTGCAACCCACGGGCTATAGCCCATGAATGAATGCAGGGCAAAGGCTAATAGAGTTTTGCCAAGAGAACGCAGTGGTCATAGAGAACACTCTCTTCCAACAACACAAGAGAAACCACACATGGACATCACCAGATGGTCAATACTGAAATCAGACTGATTATATTCTTTGCAGCCAAAGATGGAGAAGCTCTATAGTCAGCAAAAACAAGACCGGGAGCTGACTCTGGCTCAGATCATGTACTGCTTATTGCCAAATTCAGACTTAAATAGAAGAAAGTAGGGAAAACCACTAGACCATTCAGGTACAACCTAAATCAAATCCCTTACGATTATACAGTGGAAGTGAGAAATAGATTCAAGGGATTAGATCTGACAGGGTGCCTGAAGAACTATGGACGGAGGTTTGTGACATTGTACAGGAGACAGGGATCAAGACCATCCTCAAGGAAAAAGAAATGCAAAAAAGCAAAATGGCTGTCTGAGGAGGCCTTACAAATAGTTGTGAAAAGAAGAGAAGTGAAAAGTAAAGGGGAAAAGGAAAGATATACCCATTTGAATGCAGAGTTCCAAAGAGTAGCAAGGACAGATAAGAAAGCCTTCCTCAGTGATCAATGCAAAGAAATAGAGGAAAACAATAGAATGGGAAAGACTAGAGATCTCTTCAAGAAAGTTAAAGATACCAAGGGAACATTTCATGCAAAGATGGGAACAATAAAGGACAGAAACAGTATGGACCTAACAGAAGCAGAAGATATTAAGAAGAGGTGGCAGCAGTACACAGAACTATACAAAAAAGATCTTCATGAACCAGATCTTCATGATGGTGTGATCACTCACTTACAGCCAGACATCCTGGAATGCAAAGTCAAGTGGGCCTTAGGAAGCATCACTATGAACAAAGCTAGTGGAGGTGATGGAATTCCAGTTGAGCTATTTCAAGTCCTAAAAGATGATGCTGTGAAAGTGCTTCACTCAATATGCCAGCAAATTTGGAAAACTCAGCAGTGGCCACAGGACTGGAAAAAATCAGTTTTCATTTCAATCCCAAAGAAAGGCAAAGCCAAAGAATGCTAAAGTACCACATGATTGCTCTCATTTCACACGCTAGTAAAGTAATGCTCAAAATTCTCCAACCAGACTTCAACAGTACATGAACTGTGAACTTCCAGATGTTCAAGCTGGTTTTAGAAAAGGCAGAGGAACCAGAGATCAAATTGCCAAGATCCATTGGATCATGGAAAAAGCAAGAGATATCCAGAAAAATATCCATTTCTGCTTTATTGACTATGCCAAAGCCTTTGATTGTGTGGATCATGACAAACTGTGGAAAATTCTGAAAGAGATGGGAATACCAGACCACCTGACTTGCCTCTTGAGAAATCTGTATGGAGGTCAGGAAGCAACAGTTAGAATTGGACATGGAACAACACACTGGTTCCAAATTGGGAAAGGAATACATCAAGGCTGTATATTGTCACCCTGCTTATTTAACTTATGTGCAGAGTACATCATGTGAAATGCTGGGCATGAAGCACAAGCTGGAATCAAGATTGCTGGGAGAAATATCAATAACCTCGGATATGCAGATGACACCACCCTTATGGCAGAAAGTGAAGAGGAACTAAAGAACTTCTCGATGAAAGTGAAAGAGGAGAGTGAAAAAGTTGGCTTAAAACTCAACATTCAGAAAACTAAGATCATGGCATCCAGTCGTATCACTTCATGGGAAATAGATGGGGAAACAGTGGAAACAGTGACAGACTTATTTTTGGGCTCCAAAATCACTGCAGATGGTGACTGTAGCCATGAAATCAAAAGACGCTTACTCCTTGGAAGAAAAGTTATGACCAACCTAGACAGCATATTAAAAAGCAGAGACATTACTTTGCCAACAAAGGTCTATCTAGACAAAGCTATAGTTTTTCCAGTAGACATTTATGGATGTGAGAGTTGGACTACAAAGAAAGCTGAGCCCTGAAGAATTGATGCTTTTGAACTGTGGTGCTGGAGAAGACTTGAGACTCCCTTGGGCTGCAAGGAGATCCAATCAGTCCATCCTAAAGGAAATCAGTCCTGAATGTTCATTGGAAGAACTGATTTTGAAGCTGAAACTCCAATACTTTGGCCATCTGATGTGAAGAACTGACTCATTTGAAAGATTCTGGTGCTGGGAAAGGTTGAAGGCAGGAGGAGAAGGGGACGACACAGGATGAGATGGTTGGATGGTATCACTGACTCAGTGGACATGAGTTTGAGTAAACTCTGGGAGTTGGTGATGGAAAGGGAAGCCTGGCGTTCTGCAGTCCATGGGGTCGCAAAGAGTTGGACATGAGTGAGTGATTGAACTGAACTGGGCTGTAGACCACCAGGCTCCTCTGTCCATGGAATTTTCTAGGTAAGAATACGGGAGTGGGTTGTCATTCCATTCTCCTGGGGATATTCCCAACCCAGGAATTGAACCCATGTCTCTCGCATTAGCCTCATCCTAACTCACCTCAAACCAATCCACTCTGGCAGCCAGTTCTTTATTTTGATATGAAACTTCTGAATGGTGACCAAAATGAAGATGCAGAGGACCATCGTCATCCGCCGAGACTACCTTCACTGCATCCGAAAGAACAACCACTTCGAGAAGCACCACAAGAACATGTCCACGCACCTTTCTCCCTGCTTCAGGTAAGCAGAGTTGGCTGCCCTCCTGGGCAGGGAGGAGGGGGTGGGCTGCACAGGAGTGAGTGATGTGGGACCAGACCTGGCTGTTAACAGGACGCCCTGGCTGCCGTGTGGAGGTCATCAGCTGTTGGGGCGAGTAGTAAAGGGGTCCTGTATCACCATCTTTGTGAGCCTCCAGTGCCCTCACTTTCATACATTGGAGAAGGAAATGGCAACCCACTTCAGTGTCCTTGCCTAGAGAATCCCAGGGAAGGGGGAGCCTCATGGGCTGCTGTCTGTGGGGTCGCACAGAGTCGGACATGACTGAAGCGACTTAGCAGCAGCAGCAAACTTTTAAATATTGGCAACTAATTTAAAAAAATCTAGTGGGTCTCACAAAATAGACTAATAGGACTGTGGAGTAAATTCAGCTTGAAGAGGGTCAGTTTGCCAGGTTCATGGACTTTGAGAAGATAAGAATTTCTGTAGTCTCTATGTCACAAGCTCTTCAGAGAATCTGTGCATTAAAGTGTGTTGTAAGCTGCAGAAAATACTACAGATCTGAACGATAGAAATTTAGGTTGTTCAATCATACTTTTCAATATAGAAAAGTTACACTGGAGGATAAGATTCAGGAAAATAACTTTACCCATATTCAGGCTGCCAATCAATTTTTGACCTGGGAGTTAATGGTTCTGTTTTTTTAATTTGTTAAAAATAATTTCTAATGTCTCAGTTCAATTCAGTTGCTCAGTCGTGTCCGATTCTTTGCCACCCCATGAATCGCAGCACGCCAGGCCTCCCTGTCCATCACCAACTCCTGGAGTTCACCCAAACTCACGTCCATCAAGTCGGTGATGCCATCCAGCCATCTCATCCTCTGTTGTCCCCTTCTCCTCCTGCCCGCAATCACTCCCAGCATCAGAGTCTTTTCCTATGAGTCAACTCTTCGCATGAGGTGGCCAAAGTACTGGAGTTTCAGCTTTAGCATCATTCCTTCCAAAGAACACCCAGGGCTGATCTCCTTTAGAATGGACTGGTTGGATCTCCTTGCAGTCCATGGGACTCTCAAGGGTCTTCTCCAGCACCACAGTTCAAAAGCATCAATTCTTCAGTGCTCAGCTTTCTTCACAGTCCAACTCTCACATCCATACATGACCACTGGAAAAACCTTAGCCTTGACTAGACGGACCTTTGGTGGCAAAGTAATGTCTCTGCTTTTGAATATGCTATCCAGGTTGGTCATAACTTTTCTTCCAAGGAGTAAGCGTCTTTTAATTTCATGGCTGCAATCACCATCTGCAGTGATTTTGGAGCCGTACTTCCATGTTAAAAAAAATTGACTTCTTGTTTTTGGGGAAAACATTCTGTGTAATGGAAGACATATTCAAACTTCAGAATTGTAATTTGCCTATGTAATAACAGTAGGCTTGTGTGTTGTTATTATTAGCATAGTATTAATAAATGAGCATATCATTTTAGTATATAATTGAGTGTGTTAAGATTTGTCTTGTAAAGGTAATATGCATTTTAGTTTTCTGTCATTTAATACCTATGTGTTCTATAAAACTATAACAATTGCAATAATAAGTCTGCTAAAGAGAAGTAAATGAGAGAAGTTTTGTTCTCTTAATGTTAAAGTTAGGCATAGTCTTTTTATCTTGAGAGAGAGAGAATCAAATGCAAATGGGATTCAATCCCTTAGAACATTCACTTAAGTGGCTAGATTAACTTTTGCTATTTTCATTGTATAAGAAATGCAAATTTGAATTTGAAGAATGTATTTGAAATACATTCAATTATTCATCTACTATGCAAGTAACATTTGAACAAAGTAATTTATTGGGAAACAAGACAAAATGATTTTTCTTGAAATGCCATAACCTTACTGAGTAAAATAACTGAAATGGCACCTAAATATAAAGGCATTTCCTTATTCATGGATAGATAATAATTTTCTTTTCAGTTTTCTTCCTTGATCTTCGTAACCTATTAACATAAGGACTTCATCTTTTTTCTCATTTAGAGTTTGTGTCATTTTCTTACCTTGTATTTAAGCTTTTTATCTTTTTGTCTAATGTATACAGTAGGTTTCTTGGATTTGATCCATTAATTTATAGCTTCTGACATAATTTACAAATATATTTTATAGTTTGAAGCTTTCACTTTTAGTATAAATTGAAGGACACAAGCAAATAGGATTTCTTTCTATAAGCAGGGTAACATGTGAAATATTTACCAAATGAGATGGTGCAAGTGTAATCAGAATGAACTCTGCCATGCTTAGGAGAAACACCAGCTGTAAACAACTGTCCCAGACTTACTGGTTCTTTTTAACAACAAGTTTCAACTGTGTAATTATTATTGCTAGGATAATTATAGTATAGGGAAGCACTGTAACATTTGGCGGCTGTGCTAGTCTGGATAACTAACCACTAGCTGCCACAATAGACCAACTGTGAAGTCTCAGGGGCTTTACACAATACTTCCATGTTAAAAAAAATTGACTTCTTGTTTTTGGGGAAAACATTCTGTGTAATGGAAGACATATTCAAACTTCAGAATTGTAATTTGCCTATGTAATAACAGTAGGCTTGTGTGTTGTTATTATTAGCATAGTATTAATAAATGAGCATATCATTTTAGTATATAATTGAGTGTGTTAAGATTTGTCTTGTAAAGGTAATATGCATTTTAGTTTTCTGTCATTTGAATACCTATGTGTTCTATAAAACTATAACAATTGCAATAATAAGTCTGCTAAAGAGAAGTAAATGAGAGAAGTTTTGTTCTCTTAATGTTAAAGTTAGGCATAGTCTTTTTATCTTGAGAGAGAGAGAATCAAATGCAAATGGGATTCAATCCCTTAGAACATTCACTTAAGTGGCTAGATTAACTTTTGCTATTTTCATTGTATAAGAAATGCAAATTTGAATTTGAAGAATGTATTTGAAATACATTCAATTATTCATCTACTATGCAAGTAACATTTGAACAAAGTAATTTATTGGGAAACAAGACAAAATGATTTTTCTTGAAATGCCATAACCTTACTGAGTAAAATAACTGAAATGGCACCTAAATATAAAGGCATTTCCTTATTCATGGATAGATAATAATTTTCTTTTCAGTTTTCTTCCTTGATCTTCGTAACCTATTAACATAAGGACTTCATCTTTTTTCTCATTTAGAGTTTGTGTCATTTTCTTACCTTGTATTTAAGCTTTTTATCTTTTTGTCTAATGTATACAGTAGGTTTCTTGGATTTGATCCATTAATTTATAGCTTCTGACATAATTTACAAATATATTTTATAGTTTGAAGCTTTCACTTTTAGTATAAATTGAAGGACACAAGCAAATAGGATTTCTTTCTATAAGCAGGGTAACATGTGAAATATTTACCAAATGAGATGGTGCAAGTGTAATCAGAATGAACTCTGCCATGCTTAGGAGAAACACCAGCTGTAAACAACTGTCCCAGACTTACTGGTTCTTTTTAACAAAAGTTTCAACTGTGTAATTATTATTGCTAGGATAATTATAGTATAGGGAAGCACTGTAACATTTGGCGGCTGTGCTAGTCTGGATAACTAACCACTAGCTGCCACAATAGACCAACTGTGAAGTCTCAGGGGCTTTACACAACAAAAAATGTCTTTCTTGTAAACACGAAGTGATGTAGTCAGCAGGGATTTCCTTCCACCCGGAGGCCCCAGGCCCATCATCTTGTGGTGCTGCTATATTAACATGTGGCTTCCAAAGTCACTGCACAAGGGATGGAAAAACAGGAGGGATCCTCCTGGGTCTCACCGATTAACCTTGACCTAGAGGTGGTACCTGATTCTTCCGCTCACCTTTCACTGGCCAGAACTAGACACATGGCTCCAACCTAACTATAAGGAAGGGTAGAAAATATAGGGAAGCACATCAATCGTTTTGTGAATCTGAAGTCCAAGTATTAATGGTGATTTCTATTTCATATCACACATCTATTTACCTGATGGTGCCTTGAGACCTTTGCTGCTGGCTCATAACCTGACTGTGAGTTCTTTGCTTCTCTAACTAGCTCTGTCATACTCTCTCCAGTCTATTTATGGCTCAGATACACAAAAGGAATGACCTGACTGGCTTATTTATCATCATTGTCTGTGGGGGCAGAGCCTTTGTTTAAAGTCATATGAAATGCACTGGCCAGTCTACAGATGACTACTCTTGATTATGTGCTGATGCCTGTTTTATCCATCTGTGGAAATGAGTTTGGAAATAAACTGCATAGGATTTTGGAGGCAAAATGAATAAGTAAATTTGGTACAATTATTTTGAATAGTGAAAATTTAAAAACATATATAACAATGTTTTCATTGTTATTGTTATAATACCACAATAATTGCAAAATCAAAAGTTCTCAAGCTTTTGTAAAAAAACTACAGCTTTATGTTTTCCAAGCATATTCAAGCAGCTGTTATGTCAATCCATAAACTAAAGTGTATAGAAAAATAACTTTGTTTTTTTCAATAGCTCAATTAATTTCTGTTTCATGTCTCTAGTCCATCAAGTGGGAACAATTAAATTTTGTTAAATTTCAGGCCTCCCTTACCTGCCGAGGATTGCGTCTAAGATTCAAGGGGTTTATGTAGCATCATGGCATTGGAAGGTGCATAAGCTTGCCCTCTGTATAAATCCCCCCTAGCTTTCATGAGCTACTAACCATGACAGAGACCACCACTTATCTACAGAATTGATGCTTTTGAACTGCGGTGTTGGAGAAGAGTCTTGAGAGTCCCTTGGACTGCAAGGAGATCCAACCAGTCCATCCTAAAGGAAATCAGTCCTGAATATTCATTGAAAAGACTGATACTGAAACTGAAACTCCATTACTTTGGCCACCTGATGTGAAGAACTGACTCTTTGAAAAGACCCTGATGCTGGGAAAGATTGGGGGCAGGAGGAGAAGGGGACGACAGAGGATGAGATGGTTGGCTGTCATCACTGCTCGATGGACATGAGTTTGAGTAAGCTCCGGGAGTTGGTGATGGACAGGGAGGCCTGGTGTGCTACAGTCCGTGGGGTCGCAAAGAGTCGGACTCAACTGAGTAACTGTACTGAACTGAACCTGGCTCATGTAGGTCTCTGTGTGCTGCTAACATGCTAATGCTTCCTCACCCACTACATTATGAGAAGCTCTGTTTCTCGGCTTGTCTTACATTTATGCATCATTCTACTGCCACAACACCACTTTGTGGCTTTGGAAACTCAGCGGGACTCTGAAGGGACCATGAGCTAATAAGACATAGTGTGCAGGTTTTCCACCTATTCCTATACATACTGAACACAGGAATGTATAGAGTCCTATAGCTCTCAGATTTCATCTGCAGAAGGGGCAGGGTCTTCTGCTCTAGAATTCTTAAGCAAAGTTAGGCATTTTATTTTTCCTCCTTCTGACCTCAAGCAGAGGGTCAGATTAGGATGGGAGTAGATCAGACTTGGGCTTCCCAGGTAGTGGTAAAGAACTCCCCTGCCAATGCAGGAAACATAAGAGACACAGGTTGATCCCTAGCTTGGGAAGATCCTCTGGAGGAGGGCATGGCAACCCACTCCAGTATGCTTGCCTGGGAAATCCCACAGACATGGTGGGCTACAGTCCATAGGGTTGCAAAGAGGTGGACACCATTGAAGCTACGTGGCACACACACAGGATCAGACGCAGGGGCTCATCTCAGGGGCACACTAGTGTCTTGGTTTTTCTTTCAAATCTCCATACTCTTCCCCATCAGACAACTCTTTTTGAGAACTGGCAACACAGGAGGCTTTGTCCTAACATGTCAGGTTTCTTTCTAAACCTTTTTGCTTGAATGCTTGGCCTAAGCTTATAAAACTTTCTGGACTCTGCTGTGTCATTCTCTGAGACAATTAAGGCAGAATATCTCATGAAATGGAGAATGGTGATAACTACAATAGTGTAGATGGATGACAGTATCTTAATATTTCAGAATTTCATCTGTCATTTAGCTGGCAGTCAATATTGCCAAATACTTGTCTTTTAGGAGTTTCTTCAGTCCATAAATAAGAGTTATTTGTCATTGTGCTGTGAAAAGTTCATTGGCTCAAGATTTAGAAGGTTTATGTTCTAAGTCCTAGTTTTTTCCATTTCTTTGGAAGCATAACTTCTATGTCAATAGTAAGTGCAGTTCCAACTGTTTGTCTAGTTTATCTGTGGACTTTGATTCTGTTGATTGTGTAGCATTGGGAAATTGACCTCAATAGACTTCATGTTTCAGTTTTTACTGTATATTCCCATAGCACTTTGTACCTCAGATACGGGGACTTATGTAGTTTAATAATAATAGTTAATATTTAAGTAGCATTTCTAATCATCAAGTATTATTTCTAGTGCTTTGCATGTACTAGTTCATTTGTTATTTATTTATGAGATAAATACTGAGAAACAATCCAAAATAGAGATAAATTTAAACCTACACAATCTAGTTCCAAGGTCAGTGCTCTTAATTACTGTGCTTCACAGTCTCTTAAAATAGAGAATAATCTGAAAGAAAGAAATGGGAAATGTATATTGTGTTAATTATTGGAGTACTTTCCTAGTTTGATTTATAAGCACCAGTCTTTCAAAAGTAAACTTTGATTCCATTCTGCCTAAATTCTGCATATATTATCCAAAATTTCAGGTATGCTGGAAAATTCTGAAAGAGATGGGAATACCAGACCACCTAACCTGCCTCTTGAGAAATCTGTATGCAGGCCAGGAAGCAACAGTTAAAACCGGACATGCAACAACAGACTGGTTCCAAATAGGAAAAGGAGTATGTCAAGGCTGTATATTGTCACCCTGCTAATTTAACTTATATGCAGAGTACATCATGAGAAACGCTGGACTGGAAGAAACACAAGCTGGAATCAAGATTGCTGGGAGAAATATCAACAACCTCAGATACGCAGATGACACCACCCTTATGGCAGAAAGTGAAGAGGAACTAGAAAGCCTCTTGATGCAAGTGAAAGAGGAGAGTGAAAAAGTTGGCTTAAAGCTCAACATTCAGAAAACGAAGATCATGGCATCCGGTGCCATCACTCCATGGGAAATAGATGGAGAAACAGTGGTAACAGTGTCAGACTTTATTTTTTTGGGCTCCAAAATCACTGCAGATGGTGACTGCAGCCATGAAATTAAAAGACGCTTACTCCTTGGAAGAAAAGTTATGACCAACCTAGACAGCATATTCATTTGCTGACTAAGGTCCATCTAGTCAAGGTTATGGTTTTTCCTGTAGTCATGTATGGATGTGAGAGTTGGACTGTGAAGAAGGCTGAGCGCAGAAGAATTGATGCTTTTGAACTGTGGTGTTGGAGAAGACTCTTGAGAGTCCCTTGGACTGCAAGGAGATCCAACCAGTCCATTCTACGACTAAGGTCCGTCTAGTCAAGGCTATGGTTTTTCCTGTGGTCATGTATGGATGTGAGAGTTGGACTGTGAAGAAGGCTGAGCGCAGAAGAATTGATGCTTTTGAACTGTGGTGTTGGAGAAGACTCTTGAGAGTCCCTTGGACTGCAAGGAGATCCAACCAGTCCATTCTGAAGGAGATCAGTCCTGGGTGTTCTTTAGAAGGAATGATGCTAAATCTGAAACTCCAGTACTTTGGCCACCTCATGCGAAGAGTTGACTCACTGGAAAAGACTTTGATGCTGGGAGGGATTGGGAGCAGGAGGAGAAGGGGACGACCGAGGATGAAATGGCTGGATGGCATCACTGACTCAATGGACACGAGTCTGAGTGAACTCCGGGTGTTGGTGATGGACAGGGAAGCCTGGCGTGCTGCAATTCATGGGGTCTGCAAAGAGTCGGACACGACTGAGCAACTGAACTGAACTGAGGAAGAGCTGAATGAATGCTAATATTACCATTATTAGTATTATTAAGCTATTATTTTTCTAAGGTGAATAATAAATACATTTATTTAAACTCCTCCTTTCAAAAACGGGTTTAGGCCAGAAATCAACACAAGTAACTCTTTTAATTCCCACTTGGAAATAATAATTCAAAAATAGAACTAACTGGATAATAATTAAGAAACAATTTCCCTTTTTTTGGGTTCTGCACATTAAAAGTTTAGCGTGGCTAAACAGTGTAATTGAAATATAACTGCATGGTAAACCCTTATTGCCATCTAGTGTCAGGAAGGAACACTGCAGCAATGTTGCCTTTTCGTTCCTCTTCTGTAGGCAGCTGCCTTTATTGATGTATCTAGATCGATATTAACCTGCACTCCCAGGTGGCACTTATTTGGTTGATGGTAAAGACCATCAGCCATTGATTCTGTGGCCTATTTTAATAGTTTGATTTCAGAGTAACTCATTTCATTTCTTACTTCCGAAGCATGGTTTATTTTATGAGGATGCTCTCGGGGGACCGTAAGAATTTTCATCAAGTTAGAAACCGTGTCTAAATAGTTGAATGTGCTTAGCCCTAAAAGATTTCTTTACTTTAGCTTCAAGACGCTAAACATGGGGAAAATCTTCATGACTTATATTTAAATTGTTATGAAATGTTTCAGACACTCAGAAGGACATAAAGAATAAAAATTTAGGAACCCACTGTATTAAAGGTCTATTGCTATGTAACAAGTTGCCTCAAAATGCAGCAGCTTAAATAGCAAATATCTGTTTTCTTACAGAGTTTATGTGGGTCAGGAGTCAGGGAGTGGCTTAACTGGATGGTTCAGGCTCAGGGTCTCTTAGAAGTGCAGGTAAACTGTATGCTGGGGTTGCAGTAATCTCAACCCTCGAGATTTCCAGGCCCAGTTGGGGCTGGAAAATCTGCTTCAAGATCACTCACTCATGTTGGCAGGTTTCTGCTTCTGGCTGGCTGTTTGCTAGAGTCTCAGTTCTACAACTAGAACTTTTTTTTAACTGCCCACGGGCTTAGTTGCTCTGAGACATATGGGATCTTCCCGGACCAGAGATCAAACCCATGTCCCCTGCATTAGTAGGCAGATTCTTTACTACTGAGCCACCAGGAAGGCCCTACAAGTAGAACCCTCATAGGACTTGCTTCTCCCGGACTCAGAAGTGGGAAGGTGGTGAGGAGGGGATGGGAGGGTGGGAGTGAGGAAGAGTGAGGGAAGCCACAGTCTTTTTTTTGACTGGTCGAAGTAACTTTAACTTCTACCAGATGTTACTGGCCACACAAACCAGCCTCAGTTCCAGGTGGCAGGGGACTACAAGAAGGTATGAATAATGGGAGGTAGTCACCGTTGATCACTGGAGTCATCTTGATTGATGGCTGCTTACTAGACCCGTCATCAAGCTTTTTTAGTTTTTCTAATTAGAGTATGATTGCTTTACATTATTGCATTACTTTCTGCTGTACAACAAAGTCAACCACTTATATGTATACATATATCCCCTTCCTCTTGGAGCCCCCTACCCCACCCCTTTAGGTCATCACAAGCACCAGAGTTGAGCTCTGCCTACCTAAATGGTAACCATCATTCTGAATTTTATGTTTTTCAACACCATCAGTGTTTAATACTTGTCTTAGTCCATTCAGGATACTACTAATATAACAAAATACTACAGACTGTGTGACTTTTTAAAACAGAAATTTGTTACTGGAAGCTGGAAGACTGAGATCAAAGTGCCAAGCATGGTCAAGCGAAGGCCAGCTTCAAGGTCGCAGACTTCTTATCTTCATATAGCAGAAAGGGACAAAGGAGCTCTCTTGTCCCCTTTTACAAGGCTAATCTCATTCATGAGGGCTCTGCCTTCATGATCAAATCACCTCTCAAAGGCCCCACCTCCTAATATCATTGCATTGGCCATTAAGATTTCAACGTTTATTACCATATATGTATGAATCCATAAAGGATATACAGTAGGTAGTTTTTGAAGCTTTGTAGAAGTGGTATTTTAACATAAACATCCTTCTGTCACACTGCTCAACATGTTTTCTGAGATTTATCCATGTTGATACCTGAAATTCTAATTTTCCCTTTCACCCCTTTACAATATTTCTTGCATGCATATATTTTAAAATTCTCTCTACTGGACATTTAAGTGATTTTCTTTCCTTTTGTTATTCCTGCAATTATAATCTTTCTACTTGCCTCCTATATACTATAATTGTTGTTGTTTAGTCACAGAGTCATGTCCTACTCTTTTGCGACCCCATGGACTGTAGCCCCCCAGCCTCCTCTGTCCATGGAATTTCTCAGGCAAGACTATTGGAGTGAGCTGCAATTTGCTTCTGCAGGGGATCTTCCTGACCCGGGGATCGACCCTGTGTCTCCTGATTGGCAGGCAGATCCTTTACCACTGAGCCACCTGGGAAGCCTAAATACTATAGTATTTATACCTGAAAGTACTATACAGGTATTGCCAGCCTGAAGGGTGTGCGTCATTTACCTGGCTTCTGGATGCTGCCAGATTTCTCACTCCTGGTTTTTTCTTCTGCTTCTCTTACATTATCTCCATTTTTCCTAGTGAAGATCATATTTTTTATATGTCCAAGTCCTTCAGTTCATCTCTCATTGCTCTTAACTAAATAAAGTTCATAATTTTAATGTCTCTGTCTCTGTGTGCTGCATTATGGATAAAGTTTTCACTGGTATCTTCCAATTCACTAATTGTTTAGTGTGTCTGGACTAGTATTTTCCTGATTATTACATTTTTAATTTCAGTGATTCTATTTTCACTTCTAAGATTTTAAATGGACTCTGTCTTACTTTCTCTTTGCTTTTTCTGTTTTGGTTTTTACCTTACAAATTCTTGCTTCATAAGATGAAATGTATTCCATATTCAATTACTAAATATACTTATTTTCAAATTTTGTGAGACTCAAATATTAATTTGTTTTGGATTCCATTTACATTTGGATTACAGAAGTTTTGGCTATCTTTCTTTGCATATTTTTCACAGCTTTGGAACTTTGGTTTGTGGACACATTTTGAGGCACGGGTATACTTCTGAATAAAACATCTACTCTCTTTCTACTCTCATGAGGATGAGATGGGATCTGTGATTTATAGAAAGTAAAGCTTATTTTATAAGCTGACTATGAAGCTTTGATTAAGCTCCATGGAGAATTTCATTTTTTCACCCTTTCATCATTAGTAAAGTTTTGTTTCAGTGGGCCAGGCTTGTTGATGCTCACGAAAATGATATGCGTCCATGTTTGGGCTAAAGTGTTTAAAGAGTAGCTCAGGACAGGTTGGTAGTAACTGCAATACTTACTGAGAGATATCCAAGGGGAGTGGACCACCAGGGGGTGGCTCAGTGGTACAGTGGTACAGTATTCTTCTGCCAATGCAGAAGACACGGGTTTGATCCCCGATCCAGGAAAGTCCCCTGGAGAAGGAAATGGCAACCTACTCCAGAATTCTTGCCTGGGAAATCCCATGGACAGAGGCGCCTGGCAGGCTACAGTCCATGGGGTCACAACAAGTCAGCATGACTTAGCAACTGAACAACAACAACTCCAAGGGGAAGGTGAATTTGGGAAACTAGTGTTGTCTTTCTTAACCTTTTAAAATTATAGCTCCATCAGATAAGAAGATTTGGTTGATCTTTATTTTCTATTGTTTCTATTATGGAAACAGATTGTGTGTTCTCCCACACTGCCCTCCCTTGCCTAATATAATATTACACTATGATATGAAATAAACTTTCAAATTACACTCACCAGTCTGGAGATTCAGACACATTTTTGCTTCTTCTTACTTGAGAATGACTGTCTCGTAACATAGTCTAGCTGTTTCTTCCCACATTGAGGGTCTCTTTCCATTGCCAGTGTTGGGGGATCCAAGTACTATTTTATTAAGGAAAGTAACAATTTTCCTTTTAGAGGTTGGAAACAACACACAATTCCTATCTCAAATTTTCAGACTTATTTTTTTTAGAAAATGAACATGTATTATGTGTAATGTGTGTTATTACATAGTAACTGAAGGAATTTTAGAAAGTCTGGGAAAGTAGAAGATGAAATATATCTAGAAATCTATGTTTTACAATTAACTATTAATATATTGATATATTTATTTATATAGAAATCATTTTAAAGTAATATATCTACTGTTTTGATCTAGGAGTACATTGTGAATATTTAATGTATCAACAAAGTATGTTTATAAAACATTTTTAAATGCAAATTTTAATATCTATAGATTTTAAAATATCTTAGCAGCATTTTCTCAGTTGCACTGAAGACTTACAGAGAGGATTGATCTATGTGTTATTCATATACTGATTCATTTCTTCAGTGCACATTTTAAGTTGCCAGTTTGTTCTAAGAACATTGCTAGAATCTGGGTGTACAGAGCTGAGTCAGATGTTTTCAGTTTCATTTTCACCTTCACAGGCTTAGAGGCTAGTGGTCAGGACAGGTATGTTAGCAGGTTGGTAATGTAATGCACACAGTATAAGGCAGCACTGGATAAAATGGAGAACAGAGTAAGTGCCCTGTTTTATTACCAGGGAATCCCCTCTGCTGTGAAAGGCACTGATTTATGTACGCCCAAAAAGAGAAAAAACCCAAAATGGAGAATCTGTAAGGGAAGGAGTTCAGCCCCTTCTGCAGCAAAAGTCAGAAAATCCAAAAGGCTACGTTCTCATGGAAAAGAGCTTCCTAGGTGGCTCAGTGAGAAAGGATCTGCCTGCCAATGCAGGAGACAAAGGAGACCTGGGTTTGATCCCTGGGTTGGGAAGATCCCCTGGAGAAGGGTACGGCAATGCACTCCAGTATTCTTGCCTGGGAAATTCCATGGACAGAGGAACTTGGTGGGCTACAGTCCATGGGGTCACAAAGAGCTGGACATGACGGAGTGACTGAGCACGCAGGCATGAGAGAAGAGATCAGGCAGAAACCTTAAATATTTAAACCTGGTGCTGGATGGAAAGAGGAAAACTAAATTTCCCCTGAAAATGGCAACCACAAACAGGTTCTCATTTTGATTTGTGGTCTAAATTTGCCCTACGTATATGGGTCAAAAATTTCAAGGAGAGGATTTAAAGTGGTCTCAGTTTTGTATCGACCCATATGACTAGCAAAGACAAACTCAAATCCTTTCTAGAAAAACTTGACTTCCATCCAGACTGACATGAATTGATAAGACTCCATCAATAATAACTATATCTCAATTTTTGTGTGATATAATATGAAAAATAAACATCATAGAAACAATGAAACACAGTTACTACTTGGGGGAAGAACAGATCAACGTGTCTTAGCATTAAGCTTGTAGGCTTCCAAAAGTATCTTGGAAAAAAATAAAGAGACAGCACTGATTGGAAACAAATTATGGAAGGGAGTCCTCCATCTACTCTCTTTTTAAAAAATTGTTTACTCATTTATTTATGTGGCTGCTCAGGGTCGTAGTTGTGGCGTGTAGGATCTTTGATCTTTAGTTGTGGCATGTGGGATCTTTAGTTGTGGCATGTGGGATCTAGTTCCCTGACCAGGGATTAATCTGGGCCCCTGCACTGGGAGTGGGGAGTCTTAGCCACTGGACCACCAGGGAAGTGCCCCTCCATCTATTCTTTTTCAACATTAGAAGTCCAAGACACACTGTTCCAAATGTTGCTACTTTTACATGTCCCAGTGGCATCATGGCCAACCTAAGCTTCTTGAATTTAGGAGCGTAATTCTCACCATGAATATCCCAGTTCCTAGTCTACTGCTTGGTGCAAAGCATGTGTTTTGTCTAGGTGGCCATAACAGGAGACCATAGACCGGATGGCTTAAACAAAAGAAACTTATTTTATTATAGTTTTGGAGGCTAGAAGTCCAAGGTCAAGGTGCCAGCAAGGTCTGTTTTTGGTGAAGCCTCTTTTGCCAGCTTGTAGGTGGCTGCCTTCTGCTATGTCCTCACGTGTGCTTTCCTTTGTGTGTGTAGGGAGAGAGATAGCTCAAGTGCCTCTTTCTTACAAGGATATCAAATCCTACTGAATTCTGACCTTATTTATCCCTTATTGCCTTTTTGTCCCCCCAGCTGGAGCAGGCAGCATGTGGGATCTTAGTTCCTTGACCAGGGATTAAGTCTGTGTGCCTGCCCAGGGAGCATGGAGGCTTAACCACTGGACCACCAGGGAAGTCCCCCAGTGGCCTTCCTGAAAGGCTCTATCTCTGAAAAATCACATTGGGAGTTTGGGCTTCAGCACATACATTTTGGTGAGGTGAAGTGGGGGACACAATTTAGTCCCTAACAACATATCTTCAATAAGTATTTGTTAAATTCAGTTCAGTTCAGTTCAGTCGCGCAGTCGTGTCTGACTCTTTGCGACCCCATGAATCGCAGCACGCCAGGCCTCCCTGTCCATCACCAACTCCCGGAGTTCACTCAGACTCACGTCCATTGAGTCCGTGATGCCATCCAGCCATCTCATCCTCGGTCGTCCCCTTCTCCTCCTGCCCCCAATCCCTCCCAGCATCAGGGTCTTTTCCAAGGAGTCAACTCTTCGCATGAGGTGGCCAAAGTACTGGAGCTTCAGTTTTAGTATCATTCCTTCCAAAGAAATCCCAGGGTTGATCTCCCTCAGAATGGACTGGTTGGATCTCCTTGCAGTCAAGGGACTCTCAAGAGTCTTCTCCAACACCACAGTTCAAAAGCATCAATTCTTCTGCACTCAGCCTTCTTCACAGTTAAATTAACATCACTTATTTCTATAAGTATCCTCTTTTTGATGGTTATATTCCCTTAACATAACTTAGAACTGATCTTTTAGGTTTTTGTATGCCTGACTGAATTTGATATTTTCCTTGCCCTTGTGGATCCTTCTGAAGAAATTGATCTCTGCTCTTTCAGGTATTCACCAATATTTCATAATTGAGAGTATATGCAACACAATTTCTAGAATGGCCAAAATGAAAAGACAGAAACAATCAAAGATTGGCAAGGATATGGCGCAGCGGGAGGGCTCACACATTGGTGGGGGGAGTGCAAATTGGTACAGCTACTTGGCAAACTCTTTGGCAACATATTAAAGCTAAACACATGCACACATAAAGAATAAAAAACAAGAAAAAAAAAACATGCATACCTATGACCCCAGAAAATTTACTCCCCAGTATTTATGCAACAGAAATAATACATCCATATGTTCTTCAGAAGACACAGATGAAAATGTTCAGAGCAGTACTGTGCATAGTAGCCCCAGACTAGAAATTACCTAAATGCCCATCAAAAATAGATGAATAAGCAAACTCTTGGTTTAGTCCCTCAGTGATGTCTTATACAGTGATGAAAATGAATGATCTGCCTCTATGGGCAGCCACACAGATGAGTCTTATAATGGGAAGTGGAACAGTACTTCCTGTGTTCGTAAGTATACTGGCACAAGGGAGTGGTGGAAGCGGTTCACCCCAGGTAGAGAGAAATAAGGACGTGGATTGTGTGTAGAGAATTTAAAAACAATAATAAAACTGACTTTTAGTCTTTTTTTATTATCACCATGTGCTGTTATTCAAAGCATTGTAAATTATAAGATACTCCTTTCCTTCCTGTTGAGGTAGACCATTTCTTTCCTCGCCTTCACCCACAGTTGCCCCATTACTGGAGTGAAAGAAGTCCATCATAAAACAGTATATATATATACAAAAAACAGGCAAAACTGATCTCTGCTGCTAGCAGTCAGGATAGTTTTTTATCTCTTTGGGGGCAGTGCCTGAAATGGAGCAGAAAGCGATTCTAAGGGCTGGAAATATCTAGAATATTGGTTACAAGGATGTGTTCAATTTGTGAAAATTTGTAGAGCTGTTCTTTTATTATCTGTGTACTTCTCTGTATATTTCAGTTTCAGTTCAGTCGCTCAGTCGTGTCCGACTCTTTGCTACCCCTTGAATAGCAGCACGCCAGGCCTCCCTGTCCATCACCAATTCCTGGAGTTAAGAGTGATCATTTTGCCTAGGAATGTATTTCTGGCTTGATTTTGGGAGGAGATCTTTCTGTCTGCTTTGATGGAAATTTCCATCAGGATCACTCTGTAGCCTATGGCATATACGTTTAGAATCTACTCCTAAAAACTCAGCACAGACATTTCTTGAGGGCTTGTGACATTGAATAGGTATGAGCTCCCTGTTCTAATGATAAAATAGAGGAGCTGCTTCTTTGGGCAAGAAGAGAAACTGTCTTGCAAGGCACAAAACTAGACATTTACCTTGAAACACAGATGGCAGAAAACCTACATATCTCTCCTTTGCTGTCTCTGTGGAATGTGAATTCTTTTTGAGGTCACTGCCTTTGCAGAAGAGGCACGGTGTTGGAGCTGAGAAGAGTGAGAGTGAGTGGGTGGAGTAGATAGATGCCAAAAGAAGGTAAGGAAGAGCAAGAAAGAGGAGAGAAGACTTTGCTTCTTCTATCCCCATTAACCAGGGTAGATAAAGAGATTAAACAGAACCAAACCATCATTCATTGTCACTGAATAACAGAAAAGATATCACTCCAACAAAAAAATGTAGGAAGCATGTCACCTCAGGATAAAGGGTTCTTCTTAAAATTGAGTAAGTTTCACTTTGTGAAAATCTACTTCATAACTTCTGGTATTTGAGAATGACCTCTGCTCTAGCCTATGGGTCAGCCAATTTTTTCCAGAAAGCATGATAAAATAAATACTTTGGCTTTGGGGACCACACTTTGTCACATCTACTCAACACTACCATTGTAGCACTAAGCAGTAATGAATAATATATGAATGAATGGGTGTGGCTATGTGTCATAAAACTTTTGGACACTAAAATTTTTGGACACAAACATTTTGAATTTTATATGATTCCTTGGGCCACAAATATTATTCTTGTTTTGATCCTCCCCCTCGTCTAACCACTTAAATTTAAGGCCATTTAATTTGTACAACTAAGCTGCAAAAAAACATGGTGGGCTGGATTTGTCCTGCAGGTCATAGATCAGATTCTGGAGCTTTATTCTGACATCTGCACCTTCATTCAAACTGTTTCCACTGCATGTCTTGTCCTGCCTTTCTTTCACCCTTTGATCCTTTTCAACAGCTCTTCTGCTTTTTCAATATGCTATCTAGGTTGGTCATAACTTTTCTTCCAAGGAGTAAGCGTCTTTTAATTTCATGGCTGCAATCACCATCTGCAGTGATTTTGGAGCCCCCTAAAATAAAGTCTGACACTGTTTCCACTGTTTCCCCATCTATTTCCCATCAAGTGATGGGACTGGATGCCATGATCTTCGTTTTCTGAATGTTGAGCTTTAAGCCAACTTTTTCACTCTCCAGTTTCACTGGCAGGAGGAGAAGGGGACGACAGGATGAGATGGCTGGATGGCATCACTGACTCGATGGACGTGAGTCTAAGTGAACTCCGGGAGTTGGTGATGGACAGGGAGGCCTGGCATGCTGTGATTCATGGGGTCGCAAAGAGTCAGACACGACTGAGTGACTGAACTGAACTGAACAGCTCTTCTACTGAGTTCTGCCTAAGCCTTTTGGTGGATCTCCTTCACATGCTGACTTATAGTGGCTCTGCCTTTTGTTAGCTGGAGGACCTTGGGCAAATTATTTAACATCTCATTGTCTTAGATTTCTCACCTGTTAGATGGAGATAATACTATTATCTGCCTCATGGTATTGTGTGTATGTGTGTGCATTAAATGAGATAGAGCATATATGGGCTTTTCAGGTGGTGCTGGTGGTAAAGATCCTGCCTGCCAATGCAGGAGACATGAGAGATGCTGGTTCAATCCCTGGGTCAGGAACATCCCCTGGAGGAGGGCATGGCAATCTACTCCAGTATTCTTGCCTGGAGAATTCCCATGGACAGAGGAGCCTGGCAGGCTTCAGTCTAAAGGGTCACAAAGAGTCAGACATTACTGAAGTGACTTAGCACAGCACACACACCGCGTATAAAGCAGTCAGCAGAGTATCAGATGTACTAAATGCTCTTAAGTGTTATTTAAGTTATTTAATGTTACTTAAGCATTTATGTTATTTGTGTTTTGTATGTAATAGTTTTGTTCCTTCATTTACAGCTTCCTAGTCTCTAATGTTTCTCTTGTGTTCTTGAAATAATAGCCTAGGGTTCTGTTTAAAGTAGGTGCCACAGATATTGACAGCTAAATACTACATTTAAGAAAGTTAAAAATTTCTAGAAACAGTTATATGGAAGGTAGGAATCATAGTAGCAGCCCAGGCCATGACTAACTCCTGGAAACGAGGGAAGCTTGTATGGCATTCTCAGGTTCTCAGTTTGGTGCTTCTTCAAATTCTCTTTCCTTAATAAGTGTTTGTTCAGTTGTGGAAAGGTTAAGTGCTCCTTGTGGGAAAGGCAGAGCTAGCTCCCTCAGTTCTTGCTGCTTATTAAGAATACTTCCCCTCTAGCTCCAAACTTGCTTGCTTCCCCCAACAAGTCTAACTGAAGTCTAACTCACAGACCACCCCACGCAACATTACGGGGTATTTAACAGCCACCTTTACATACTCCTGTAGGACCTTACTGTTCCAAGTGACTTTTGAATGTATTCCTCTCAACCACATATCACATTCTTCACAGAAGGAATTTTGATAAATACAGCATTCTCTGTCTGGTTCATTTTCTATGATAACTTAGTGCTTGCCTGCCTCCTCACCCAGCTCATTGATCAACTGTTATCAGTTTTTTGGTTAAAAGCCTTTGCTCTGTAGGGAGGCAAACTCAGTATCTGTCTTGGATTGAGTCCTCTGGTTCAGCACAGGGAGAGAAGGATCATGGGCAGAGATGAAGGTGTTTCAGAAGATCTTCTGTGAGATATTGAGGTGAGCTGCTATTTAGATGTTTAAAAAGGCCACTGGATCAGGTGAAAGAGGCAGTCTCTACATTTCAGGATGGTTCTCTTGTACCTGAGAGCTTTCAGGGTGGGTACAAGTGTGCCACGTTGTCTGATGGGAGGAGACTGACAATGGGCTTCAGAGGGGATAAAAAGGTGCCCTCAAGCAAGTTTGCTCACAGAGAAGGCCTTGTCCACTGGGAATAAAACCCGGCAGTGGAGAAACAATTGATGTGGAAAATGTATGGGTACTAGGAACATGGAATTTGGTGTTAAATGCTCTACCACTTACTAATAATTATGGGCTACTTCTATGTCTAGAAATAGAGATGATACTCTATAGGGCTGTTGAAAAGATTAAGGTTAATACATGTAAAGCTTGTGGCAAGTGATGTTAAAATATCAGAAAGAGACATGGTCAGTAACATATGAGATATTTCTGGCAACGTGACCCCATTTGAATCTATAAAGAGTAGTCTGGCATTTAGACACATGACTCACATATGTTTCCATGTGCCTTGGGTGGCCATGAAATTAACTCCCTCCCCCCACCCCCACCTTTTATAAACCACATCCCTTTAATAGAAAACTGCAGCAAATCCATGCAATATGTGAAAAGGACCACTTATTTATTATCACTACATGTCAAAAACCATCTGGACCATTTTCTTGTAGCAGATGTTTGTGAAATTAACTTTGGAAACAGAGAATTCATGTAGGGTATTTCTGTTAGCACAATGAATGCAACTAGGACACATACAGATAAATTTTTCAAAACAATATTAAGCCATATTATAGTTAGGTAAAAAACCATGGTGGCTGCATGCATTCTTAGAATTTGCCGTATGCTCAGGAAATGTCAATAACCTATCCTTGAACTTAAAAGAAATCCATGTAGAAATGATCTGAAATCACAACAGCTTAAAACATTTGATCGTGAAGATTTAAGAACATTTATCTTGCTTGTGGGAATGGTAATTATTAAGTGTGAGAAATGGAATATTTCCTGCTGTATCAGTAAACAAAGGATGTCACAGTCATCAGTGATTGCAGACCTCCAGTGTGAGCCAGTGAGCATTGAGGAAACTCAGGATGGCCCCAGAGAGCTGAGGTGCATATCAAAGGAATGATTTCAGTGAGCCCAGAATCTTGCATCTTCCCATAATAGAAAAATGCTAAATTGTTTAACTTGAGCTATCTGGTTTTCATTTAATTCACAATAATCTTGTGACATATAGGCTACCTGTCTTTTGTTGCAAAACTTCTATATGACCTGGCTCTACCCCTCCATAGTAAAGAATCTGCCTGCATGGAGGAGACCCCAGTCAGATTTCTGGGTTGGGAAGGTCCACTGGAGAAGGGGTAGGCTACCCACTCCAGTATTCTTGTGCTTCCCTTGTGGCTCAGCTAGTAAAGAATCCGCCTGCAACGTGGGAGACCTGGGTTCGATCTCTGGATTGGGAAGATCCCCTGAAGAAGGGAAAGGCTACTCACTCCAGTATTCTGGCCTGGAGAATTCCATGGACTGTATAGTCTATGGGGTTGCAAAGAGTCAGACACAACTGAGTGACTTTCACTTTCCCTTTTCAGCTCTCCTTGCTTTCTCTAAGCAGTTCTCTTAAGAGTCACTTGAGATGCTGCCTCCCAGGGTTGAAGTCTGAAAAATTCAAGCTGAATAAAATATAATTCTCAACTTCTAGGCTGTGAATATATTTAACTCTACGTCCAAGTTAAGAGAAACCCAAGGAAGACGGTAGGCACTGAGAGAGAGCATCAGAGGGCAGACAGACTGAAACCACATCACAGACAACTAGCCAATCTGATCACATGGACCACAGCTTGTCTAACTCAGTGAAACTAAGCCATGCCATGTGGGGCCACCCAAGACAGACAGGTCATGGTGGAGAGGTCTGACAGAATGTGGTCCACTGGAAAGGGAATGGCAAGCCACTTCAGTATTCTTGCCTTGAGAACCCCATGAACAGTATGAAAAGGAAAAAAGATAGGACACTGAAAGATGAACTCCCCAGGTCGGTAGGTGCCCAATATGCTATGGAGATCAGTGGAGAAATAACTCCAGAAAGAATGAAGGGATGGAACCAAAGCAAAAACAACACCCAGTTGTGGATGTGACTGGTGATAGAAGCAAGGTCCAATGCTGTAAAGCGCAATATTGTATAGGAACCTAGATGATGATTGCAGCTATGCAATTAAAAGACACTTACTCCTTGGAAGGTAAGTTATAACCAAACTAGACAGCATATTAAAAAGCAGAGACATTACTTTGTCAACAAAGGTCTGTCTAGTCAAGGCTATGGTTTTTCCAGTGGTCATGTATGGATGTGAGAGTTGGACTATACAGAAAGCTGAGCCCCAGAGAATTGATGCTTTTGAATTGTGGTGTTGGAGGTGTCTTGAGAGTCCCCTGGACTGCAAGGAGATCCAACCAATCCATCCTAAAGGAGATCAGTCCTGGGTGTTCACTGGAAGGACTGATGTTGAAGCTGAAACTCCAATACATTGGCCACCTGATGTGAAGAGCTGACTCATTTGAGAAGACCCTGATGATGGGAAAGATTGCGGACAGGAGGAGAAGGGGATGACAGAGGATGAGATGGTTGGATGGGATCACTGACTCAATGGACATGAATTTGGGTAAACTCCAGGAGTTGGTGATGGACAGGGAGGCCTGGTATGCTGCAGTTCATTGGGTCGCAAAGAATTGGACACAGCTGAGCGACTGAACTGACTGACTAGTGTGATAACGTTATTTATAATAAATATTTATTAGTCATGTCCCAAACCTGACACTGTTGTTTAGTTGCTAAGTCATGTCTGACTCTTTTGCATGGACTCTAGCCCACCAGTCTCCTCTGTCCATGGGATTTCCTAGGCAAGAGTACTGGAGTGGGTTGCCATTTCCTTATCCAGGGGCTCTTCCTGACCCAGGGATCAACCCACATCTCCTGCTGGCAGGCGGATTCTTTACCAATGAGCCACCAGGGAAACCTGGCACAGGAATCTTAAAACCCTTGGAATTTCCTGTGCAGAGAGCAATAAAAGTGTCTTTTGTTGTGTTAGTGAGGTGTCTTTTTTTGTTGTATTAGTGACCATTATATCTACTACTGTTGGCAAGAATCCCTTAAAAGAAATGGAGTAGCCCTCGTAGTCAACAAAAGAGTCCCAAATGAAGTACTTGGGTGTAATCTCAAGAACAACAGAATGATCTCTGTTGTTTCTAAAGCAAACCATTCAATATCACAGTAATTCAAGTCTATGCCCCAACCACTAATGCTGAAGAAGCTGAAGCTGAACAGTTTTATGAAGACTTACAAGATCTTCTAGAACTAACATCCAAAAAAGATGTCCTTTTCAACACAGGGTATTGGAATGCAAAAGTAGGAAATCAAGCGATACCTGGAGTAACAGGCAAATTTGGCCTTGGAGTACAAAATGAAGCAGGGCAAAGGCTAACAGAGTTGTGCAAAGAGAACACACTGGTCATAGTAAACACCCTCTTCCAACAACATAAGAGAAGACTCTACACATGGACATCACCAGATGGTCAATACTGAAATCAGATTGATTATATTATTTGCAGCCAAAGATGGAGAAGCTCTATACAGACAGCAAAAACAAGACGAGGAGCTGACTGTGGCTCAGATAATGAACTGCTTATTGCCAAATTCAGACTTAGACTGAACAAAGTAGGGAAAACCACTAGGCCATTCAGGTTTTACCTAAATCAAATCCCTTACAATTATACAATGGAAGTGACAAATAGATTCAAGTGATTAGATCTGATAGACAGAGTGCCTGAAGAACTATGGATGGAGGTTTGTGACATTGTACAGGAGGCAGTAATCAAGACCATCCCCAAGAAAAAGAAATGCAAAAAGGCAAAATGGCTGTCTGAGGAGGCCTTACAAATAGCTGTGAAAAGAAGAGAAGTGAAAGGCAAAAGAAGAAAGGAAAGGGAAAAGGAAAGATATACTCATCTGAATGCAGAGATCCAAAGAATAGCAAGGAGAGATACAAAGGCCTTCCTCAGTGATCGATGCAAAGAAATAGAGGAAAACAATAGAATGGGAAAGACTAGAGATCTCTTCAAGAAAATTAGAGATACCAAGGGAACATTTCATGCAAAGATGGGCACAATAAAGAACAGAAACAGTATGGACCTAACAGAAGCAGAAGGTATTAAGAAGAGGTGGTAAGGATACACAGAAGAAATGTATGAAAACAATTTTCATGACCCAGATAATCACAATGGTGTGATCACCCACCTAGAGTCAGACATTCTGGAATGCGAAGTCAAGTGGGCCTTAGGAAGCATCACTATGAACAAAGCTAGTGGAGATGATGGAATCCCAGTTGAGCTATTTCAAATCCTGAAAGATGATGCTGTGAAAGTGCTTCACTCAATATGCCAGCAAATCTGGAAAACTCAGCAGTGGCCACAGGACTGGAAAAGGTCATTTTTCACTCCAATCCCAAAGAAAGGCACTGCCAAAGAATGCTCAAACTACTGTACCACTGCACTCATCTCACACACTAGCAAAGTAAGGCTCAAAATTCTTTAAGCCAAGCTTTAACAGTACCTGAACTGTGAACTTCCAGATGTTGCAGCTGGATTTAGAAAAGGCAGAGGAACCAGAGATCAAATTGCCAACATCTACTGGATCATTGAAAAAGCAAGAGAGTTCCAGAAAAACATTTATTTCTGCTTTATTGACTATGCCAAAGCCTTTGACTGTGTGGATCATGAGAAACTGTGGAAAATTCTTAAAAAGATGGGAATACCAGACCACCTGACCTGCCTCTTGAGAAATCTGTATGCAGGTCAAGAAGCAACAATTAGAACTGGACATAGAATAATGGACTGGTAGTTGCAGCTGGATTTAGAAAAGGCAGAGGAACCAGAGATCAAATTGCCAACATCTACTGGATCATTGAAAAAGCAAGAGAGTTCCAGAAAAACATTTATTTCTGCTTTATTGACTATGCCAAAGCCTTTGACTGTGTGGATCATGAGAAACTGTGGAAAATTCTTAAAAAGATGGGAATACCAGACCACCTGACCTGCCTCTTGAGAAATCTGTATGCAGGTCAAGAAGCAACAATTAGAACTGGACATAGAATAATGGACTGGTTCCAAATTGGGAAAGGAGTACGTCAAGGCTGTATATTGTCAACTTGCTTATTTAACTCATGGACATGGACATGAGTTTGAGCAAGCTGTGGGAGTTGGTGATGGACAGGGAAGCCTGGCATGCTGCGCTCCATGGGGTCACAAAGAGTCAGACATGACTTTCTCCTAAGAGGAGAAAGGGTCTGGAGATTGAGTTCAGTCATCAGTTTTCAATGACTTAATCAATCATAAAGACGTAATGAAGCCACCAAAAACCCCCAAAAGAGTGGAGTTTGGCGTGTTTTTGAGTTGGTGAACATGAGGGCTTTGGGGAAAACCATGTGCTTGGTTGGAGAGGGCATGGAAGCTCCATGTCCTTCCCATGTACCTTGCCCCATCTATGTATCTCTTCCATCTGGCTATTCCCCCCTTTATAATAAATTGGTAATCTAGTAAGTAAAACATTTCTCTGAATTCTGTGAGCTGTTCTGGCAAATTAACTGAACCTAGAGAGGGGTTATTGGAATATCCAGATTATAGCCAGTTGGTCAGAAGCACAGGTGACAATCTGAACTTGCATCTAAAGTATGGTGGTGGTGGTGGCAGTCTTGTAGGACTGAGCACTTAATCTGAGGAATCTGATATTATCTCCCAGTAGCTAATGTTAGGATTGAGTTAAATTGTAGGACACCCAGCTGGTGTTGGGGAGCTGCTTGGTGTGGGGAAAAAAAAATCCACACTGACATTGGGTGCCAAGTCTTATTAAGAAACAGAGTTTCCACCTCCCAGAATACTGGAAATAAAAGCAAAAATAAACAAATGGGATCTAATTAAAATTAAAAGCTTCTGCACAACAAAGGAAACTATAAAACAAGGTGAAAAGACAGCCTTCTGAATGGGAGAAAATAATAACAAATGAAACAACTGACAAACAACTAATCTCAAAAATATGCAAGCAGCTTATGCAGCTCAACATCAGAAAAATAAATGACCCAATCAAAAAATGGGCCAAAGAACTAAATAGACATTTCTCCAAAGAAGACATACGAATGGCTAACAAACACATGAAAAGATGCTCAACATCACTCATTATCAGAGAAATGCAAATCAAAACCACAATGAGGTACCATTTCACACCAGTCAGAATGGCTGCGATCCAAAAGTCAACAAGCAATAAATGCTGGAGAGGGTGTGGAGAAAAGGGAACCCTCTTACACTGTTGGTGGGAATGCAAATTAGTACAGCCACTATGGAGAACAGTGTGGAGATTCC
>SJXQ01003087.1:19063-75229 GCA_006408695.1 Aepyceros melampus | reverse complement strand
CAGAGTGGTAGTGTAACATGTGTGATATCATAAGTGAAACGAATCGCCAGTCCAGGTTTGATGCAGGATGCAGGATGTTTGGGACTGATGCACGGGGATAATCCAGAGAGAAGGTGTGGGGCGGGACGGGGGAGGTGGGGGTTGGGATTGGGAGTTCATGTACACTTGTGGCTGATTCGTGTCGATGTGTAGCAAAACGAATACAGTATTGTAAAGCAAAACAAACTAAAAAATAAAAATTAATTAAAGAAAAAAAAAAGAAACAGAGTTACCTTCTCTTGATTCATAATGAGTGTCTAATTCCTTTTCATTCACAAACAAGCTGTGCTAGTACCTGGGAATAAGAAGTCTATTAAGACTTAACCTCTGCATAAATTATAGTACAATTTTTTTTGGATCTGTCTCCTAAGGCAAAGGAAACAAAAGCAAAAATTAACAAATGGGGTCTGATTAACCTTAAAAGCCTTTGCACAGCAAAAGAAGCCATCATCAAAATGAGAAGGCAACCTATTGAATGCAAGAAAAGATTTGCAAGTGATACAACCAATAAGTGTGGTTAATCTTCAAAATACATAAACCACTCATACAACTCAACATCAAAAAACAAACAACCCAGCTAAGAAATGGGCAGAAGACCTGAATATACATTTTTCTAAAGACATACAGATGGCTAACGGGCACATGAAAAGATGCTCAAAATTGCTAAATGCAAATCAAAACGAAAATGAGGTATCACCTCACACTTATCAGAATGGCTATCATCAAAAAGAACACAAATAACAAATGCTGGAGAGGATGTGGAGAAATGGAAATTCTTGTTCACAGTTGGTGGGAATGTAAATTGGTGCAGCCACTGTGGAAACAGTATGGCAGAGTCTCAAGAAACTAAAAATAGAACTACTGTGAGTGCTCGTGTGCATGCTGTCATGTCTGACTCTTTTGCAGCTCCATGGACTGTAGCCCTTCAGGCTCTTCTGTCCAAGGGATTTTCCTAGCAAGAATACTGGAGTGGCTTGCCATTTCCTCCTCCAGGGGATCTTCCCCACCCAGGGATTGAACTCGAGTCTCTGTGTCTCCTGCAGTGGCAGGTAGATTCTTTCCCATTGAGCCAGCTGGGGAGCCCAGAACTACCATATGATCTAACAATTCCATCCCTGGTTATATATCTGAAGAAAACAAAAACATTAATTTGAAAGGATATATGCTTCCTAATGTTCATAGAAGCATTATTTACAGTAGCCAAGATAGGTAACCTAAATGTCCATTAACGGATGAATGGATAAGGAAGATGTGATACATATATACAATGAAATACTAGTTAGCTATAAAAAGAATGAAAATTTTGTCCATTTGCAACAACACAGATGGACTTGGAGGGTAATTTGATTGGTGAAATAAGTTGGACAGTGAAAGACAAAGAACTGTATAATATCACTTATGTGTGGAATTTAAAAAATGAAACAGATTCCCAGATAAGGACAAGTAAGGGGTTCTGGATTAAGAATTACAAACTATGAGGATATATGGTACAGCACTGAGAATATAGCCAATATTTTCCCATAACTATATATGAATTATAACCTTTAAAAATAGTGAATTATTATATTGTACACCTGAAATGTATACATCAATAAAAAGAAAAGAGGAAAAAAAATAGAATTAGCCTCTGCCCTCAAGGATCTTTTAGTTTAATTGGGAATCAGGTAAAGTAACACATCGGGTTACTTTAAGATTTAAGGTTAAGATTCAGATGTGCCTCCCATTTTTCAATAGGCTTGTGTTAGCTTGAGACTTAATGTACCTTAAAATCCAGTATTTGCCTACCATAAATAAAGTCACATGATGCTAGACCATGAAAGAATATGAAACATCTTAAGTTCCTTTCCAATATTAAAAACCTCTTTTTAAAATATGAAAATGGGACTTCCTTGGTGGTCCAGTGGCTAAGAGTCTGTACTTACAGTGCAAGGGGCTGGAGTTCAATTACTGGTCAGGGAACTAGATCCCTCATGCTACAACTAAGACCCCTTGCAGCCAAATAAATAAAAATAAATATTAAAAAAAAAAAACCAAAGTAATTTATCTTTTTATAAACATGTGGATCAGCAAAAGCTGAGAAAAAAAATCATCTTTAATCCTGCTTTTAAACTGTCAGGACTGTTTTGTAGCTAAATGTTGTAAATGCCTGACATTATTCTCTTGAGGTGAATGAGGAGTCACTCCAAGATAGGAATTGCAGACTTAAAGGAAATGCCCATTTCGAGGCTTTTCGATCAAACTGACGAATACAAGAAGACCGCATTTACTTCTAGAAGCCTGAGTTCTGGAGTCCCAAGTTTTCTTCAGAGTCCACCATTACGAGCTCTGAGACAGGGCATGTTTCCAACCTTCCTAAGCTTTGGCTGTTTTGGCCGAAGGGCAATTGCCCACAGAGCCAGGTGATCAACGGCCTTCAGTTGGCGGCAGCTGTGAAGACCGACCCGGGCCGCTGGAGGCGGGAAGAGCTCGCTTCCGGAGACGGCGGGCATCCTGAGGCGCTAACACGGTGGCCGGCAGAGGCGAGGCGGAGAGCAGGTACAGAGATCCGGCCGCCAGTCTCCCCTGGCGGAGAGCACTCCACCAAGAGCCCGAATGAGTGTCAGATCAGAGGCCTGGCCCTCAGGCTGAAGTTCGGGACAAGCAGGGAGCCTCCTGCACACGCAGTCTGGCGCCCAGCGGGTGCTCCGGGCCGGCCGGGGTCAGGCAAACCCGGGTTTGCTCAGGTCCCTGCAGTCTTCTGGGTCTTTGGCCCATGAGCCCCAGCTGATTTTCAAAGCTGGACATTTTGGGGGCTCATCTTTCCGGTGCAGTTCTTAAAGGCTGGGGTGCATTCAAATCCTTTGCTCCTCAGAGGTGTTCTGGGTGCTGTTTCCTTCTGACTGAGGGTCTCCTGCCGAATGCGGGATGCGGCGAGGGGAGTGGGGCCTGGGTCCCAGCCTTTCCCACCTGCTTCCTGTGGACTTCTGCTTTGCCCCGTGTGTAGAAGTTGCTCAGTTTTAAGGTTTTTTCCAGCGGAAGTTCTTCCATTTGTATCAGTGTGTGTTGTCATCTTGAAGCTGATTTTTAAAAGGAAGCGCTAGTCACATATATATTTTTAAACAATATCTAAAGTAAATTAATATTTCTGTCTTCTTCCTGAATAAGATGAATAATTTTAGAATTCTTTGACTTCCTTTAAATATTTCTTCCATGGTCTGCTTTGAGTAGCTTTTCCATCTTCTGTGCTATTTTTATCTGGTATTTTAATTCCTTTTTGTTTTCCATACAAAAAAGGTATCATCATGTATTTATTTTTTAAAAAGTAAACTTTTTTTTAAAAGCAATTTTAGGTTCATGGCAAAATTGAGTGGAAAGTACTTGGAGTTCTCATATACCTCGTGCCCCCATCCTCATTATTTTTATAGTCAATTATTCCTTAAATTTACCAATGGGTTTTCTGTTTGTGTGTGTGTGTGTGTGTCTGTGTGTGTGTGTGTTCATGCATGCCATACCTTCATTCTGCATTTATTTTCATTAATGTGAAGTGAACCTCAATTCTAATTTCTAGAAATGCAAAATAATTGTATACATACTTTTTCAGGGGTGAAAACTTCTGTTTGTTGGATCTGTGGACTGACTTCGTCATTAGAGTTCCTGTTTTATTTTTCTTCCCCATATTCTTGGTGAGTGAGGTCATCTTCATGGACATTGTTTCTTTTGAGTGTTCCATGCATGCCTGGGATGGGAGACATTCCAGGAGACATGTTTTCAGTTTGCCTCTGTCCACGTTCAGTAGCACGCATGAGTCCCCAGTTATTTTTGTTGTAAATAGTTTTGGACTTAAGAGTTGCAGAGATAGAACAGGAAGCTCCCATACACCCTTCACCCAACTTCTATTACTGTAGCCCTTAGTGAGCCTATGTTTGGCCTTCAGTAATTTGTTAAACAATTCTAACTAAATTCTCCTTGGTGGCTTCTGTGGTGTCAGGTGTTTGTCCCAGTTTAAGGCCTGGGTCCTGTTTCTTCCTTGTGGATGCCTGTCTTTCCTCAGATTCTGTGTTGGTTATTGACTCTGTGATTCCAGTTTTCTGATTTCATAAAAAATTGTTAATTTGCAATTCTTTAGCTTGTTCCTTGTTTAAGTGTAGGTGTGATGCTTTCCAACACTATGTCTTCAAGTGGAACCATTTGGGGTTTAGTTTTTTCTTCCATATTTCTACACTTCTCAGGTGATGCGAATTTGGGAACTATACAGGCAGTCAGCATAGTTTTGGTGCTGCTGGTGCAGTTAGCTATCGGTTGGTTTTCTGGCACCTCAGACAGTAAAGAATCTGCCTGCAATGCAGGAGACCCAGGTTCAATCCCTGGGTGGGGAAGATCTTCTGGAGAAGGGCATGGCAACCTGCTCTAGTATTCTGGCCTGGAAAATCCCATGGACAGAGGAGCCTGGTGGGCTACAGTCCATTGGGTCACAAAGAGCTGAACACGACTGAGCAACTAACATTTTCACTTTTCACTGGTTGCAATCCTAGGTTAGTAAGCAGAGATTCTTTGGTTTCTGTTTATGGACAGATCAGTTCAGTTCAGTTGCTCAGTCATGTCCGACTCTTTGTGACCCCATGAATCGCAGCACGCCAGGCCTCCCTGTCCATCACCAACTCCTGGAGTTCACTCAGACTCACGTCCATTGAGTCCGTGATGCCATCCAGAGATCTCATCCTCTGTCATCCCCTTCTCCTCCTGCCCCCAATCCCTCCCAGCATCAGGGTCTTTTCAAATGAGTCAACTCTTCGCATGAGGTGGCCAAAGTACTGGAGTTTCAGCTTTAGCATCATTCCTTCCAAAGAAATCCCAGGGTTGATCTCCTTCAGAATGGACTGGTTGGATCTCCTTGCAGTCCAAGGGACTCTCAAGAGTCTTCTCCAACACCACAGTTCAAAAGCATCAATTCTTCAGCGCTCAGCCTTCTTCACAGTCCAACTCTCACATCCATACATGACCACAGGAAAAACCATAGCCTTGACTAGGCGGACCTTAGTCGGCAAAGTAATGTCTCTGCTTTTGAATATGCTATCTAGGTTGGTCATAACTTTTCTTCCAAGGAGTAAGCGTCTTTTAATTTCAGAAACAGTCTGGCGCTTTTCTACTGTTTCCCCATCTATTTCCCATGAAGTGATGGTGCCAGATGCCATGATCTTCGTTTTCTGAATGTTGAGCTTTAAGCCAACTTTTTCACTCTCCTCTTTCACTTTCAACAAGAGGCTTTTTAGCTCCTCTTCACTTTCTGCCATAAAGGTGGTGTCATCTGCATATCTGAGGTTATTGATATTTCTCCCAGCAATCTTGATTGTAGCTTGTGTTTCTTCCAGCCCAGCATTTCGCATGATGTACTCTGCATATAAGTTAAATAAGCAGGGTGACAATATACAGCCTTGACGTACTCCTTTTCCTATTTGGAACCAGTCTGTCCAGGTAGGTGAGTTTTATTTTTTTTTATTTTTTAATTTATTTGTTTTATTTTTGGTTCTGCCTTTGTAGAAAATAGTGATTACTAGTGATTCCATGGGTGGGAGGGGTGGTTCCCCTGAAAATAGAAATTTCTTAGTGTTTTCTGTTTTGTAACTTATGTGGAGTGCCTATACACCTCTATGGCACTTTCCATATAGTCTGTCCTACATGTGATTTTCTTCTATTTTATCCTACTTCTGTTTGTTTTGTGTATTTTAGATTGGATGCACTTTGAATAAAGAGGACATAATTTCTACTTTTGTACACCATGTTAGTGCAGAGAATATTTTTTCATTCAGCAAGCATATTTTCTGATCTAGGAGCTGGGTGTACAGGGAGCAAGCAGAGAAGTTCCCAACTTTTTAGTATTGTGAGGCGTGAGAGACAGAATAAATACGTGTAATTACCAACTATGGTAAAGAAAAGTACAGGGTGCTCTGAGGCCTAATTTTTGGTGGGAGCTTAGAAGGATTTCTCTGAGGGAAGGAACTTGTTTGACTTTTGGCCACACCATGCAACTTTTGGGATCTTAGTTCCCTGACCAGGGATTGAACTTGGGCCCTGTGCAGTGAAAAGTGTGGAATCTTAGCCACTGGACTGCCAGGGAATTCCCAGGAGAAACTTTTAAATTGAGACTTCATGGTGAAGAAGAGTAGGGAAAGAGTGGGAGGGAACAGCATCACAGACAGAGAAAAGCATATGCTAAAATATTTTGGTGGCAAAGAGTGTGGCGCATTCACAGAACGGAGCAGTCAGTGAGGCTGGATGGAGTGAGGTGGAGACTCGCATGTAATGAGCTAAAGGAGTGGTTGGAAGCTGGAAGGTACAGGATCTTGGAGGAGTTGATATTTCATTGTAGTCTTGGCAGCCATGGCAGGGTTTTGATCTAGTTTACACGAGCAGAGGACTGATTATAAGGGAGAGAGGATGGGAATAAGCAGATAATCTGGGCAGTCCAGCCAAGAGAAGACAGTGGCCAAGACAAGGGTAGTAGTGACAGGAATCAAGGAAAGAAGGATTCGAAATACAACCTGGATGTGGGAGGGGCAGGATGATGCTCTGTTTGGGGAGGCATGATTGGGACGGGGAGGAAAGTACCAACAAGTCTTTTTCAGTTGATTTATTCATTTCCTCCTAAACGAGGGAAGAAAATGGTGATGTAAGTCTGTTTTTTTTTTTTTTTTGTGGAGGGGACTTTCATTGAGCAGACACCTGCTTTACAGCTATATAAGTCTGATTTGTTCCAGCTGCTATATTCCATCCTATGTTCTGTCTTGGTCTAGCGAGATTTTCCTTCTCAACGGGATTGTTATTTGATTGTGGGTGCATTGAGGATAGGGGGAGGACTATGTTGCTTCTGTCTCGTCTGTCCATGGGATTCTCCAGGCAAGAATACATTCCCTTTTCAAGGGGATCTTCCCAACCTAGGGATCAAACCTACATCTTTTATGTCTCCTGCACTGGCAGGCGGATTCTTTACCACTTTCCCTAAACGAGGGAAGAAAATGGTGATGTAAGTCTGTTTTTTTTTTTTTTTTTTTTTGTGGAGGGGACTTTCATTGAGCAGACACCTGCTTTACGGCTATATAAGTCTGATTTGTTCCAGCTGCTGTATTCCATCCTATGTTCTGTCTTGGTCTAATTAGATTTTCCTTCTCAATGGGATTGTTATTTGATGGGGGTGCGTTGAGGATAGGGGGAGGACTATGTTGCTTCTGTCTCGTCTGTCCATGGGATACTCCAGGCAAGAATACATTCTCTTTTCAAGGGGATCTTCCCAACCTAGGGATCAAACCTACATCTTTTATGTCTCCTGCACTGGCAGGCAGATTCTTTACCACTAGTGCCACCTGGAAAACCCACATAAAATTTAACACAGTCCTTGGCTTGATGCTAAAAGTCATGTTTGAAATACATTTCTTTTGAGCGCTTTGTTTCTTCAGTTGGACAAGAGAGATTTTACTTTGATTTGGACTTAACCCATCTTTCAGTTTTTAGTCCATTGGTAAACTATGGTGCACTTGGCATGTTGATGATCAGTTTTTCCTCTGCTCTTTAATTTTAGTCTGTAATAGACTCAAATTGCTGGACCAGCACACAGCCAAGCACTTAATCCAAGCCTGCTATTTGTGAGGTGAGCTACTGAGGAGCATGCTGAAACACTTTGCAGATGTGTTTTTTTCTTTTGCCTCTGTGGTAAGACATTTTCCTAGCTGTGCTTCAAATTTTTCCCATTCCAGTTTTGAAATTTCCACATGGGGTTTAGCAACTGGGTGAAGTGCTCTCAGATTCTGTCCTCCCCTTCATGCCGGCTTCAGCTGTGAGACCATATCTTTCTGTTTTTCTGAGCTTGGGTTTACTGCCCCACTGGCTGGCCTCTGCCTTTATTCTTTCCCAGTGTTTTATGGTTGTAATGTATGGGCTTTCCCTTTCAACAGTTCCCTGTCCTCAGGGAAGCACTCTGTCTTGTCTGTTCTGTGGTTTTTGATTTTGACTCTTGCTTCCCAGCTGTGACTGTTGCAGTTTGAATCACAATGCCCCAGAGCATGGATCATTTTTCTTCACTTTTGCCTGTTTCTGTCTTCCTCTGTTCTGACATTGTTTCAGACATAGTTTTTAATTCAGTAGAATTTTTCTCATGATTCTGTTTCTTAGTTGCTGATTCCAGTCTGTTTCTTTAAAATAAAGCCAATTTTGTGATTTCTTTCTTTCCATTTGGCAATGTGGAGATTGCCATTGCTCTTGACAGCTGCTTTCCAATATGTCATTACTCAGCCTGGGAAGTAATTTTAGAATGTTGTGTGCCCCTGACTGTGGAACACTGCATTACCAATGTCCTGAGGGTGATGCATCTGAAGGTGGGGATGACCTGGAGGAGAATCTGTGATATTTACACAATGCCTTGCAGTTCACAAGGGACCTTTAAATCTGTGATCTTGTTTGGTACTCACAATAAGCCTAAGAGGGTGGCAGGGCATTATAATTTCCTGTTTAATTTTTTATTTTTATTTTTTTTAATTTCCTGTTTTAAAGTCAAGGAACTTGAAGACCACAAAGTGAAGTGTTTTGCCAATGTTGCCTAGCTAGAAGGTGATGGAACCAGTGCTCTTTAGACTACAGGATCTTGTCTTTTCAATATCATTTATTATTATTATTTTTAATATTTGTCTATTTATTTATTTGGCTGCCTGGGTCCCATTTGTGGCATGCAGGATCGTTGGTGCACCACGTGAGGTCTTACGCTGGGGAAAGCAGTCTCTCCAGTGTGGCTCATGGGCCCAGTTGCTCTGCACACATGGGATCTCTATTCTCAGACTAGGGACTGAACTCCCATCCCCTGCATTACAAGACAGGTTCCTAACCACAGGACCACCAGGAGACTCTCTTCAATATCAGTTAAATACCCTGAATGGACAGGGTAGATTTCAGGCACAATTGGATATAAGAACTCAAAACAACATTATCAGGAACGAGTCTTTCTCTGTCTTGGATCTGCCTTCCTCTGAGCTGACTTTCTTTTTATCCAGATTCTTCCTTTGGGGGGCCATGTGGCTTCCAGTAGCTCCAGGCTAATATCTTCCAATATAAGGGGAAGGAGAACATGCCTCTCCTGCAGAAAAACAGCAGTTTGCTTTGCATTGCTCTTAAATGAGTTTTATGTTTATTTCTGAGCCAGTTACCGTGGTTAGAGGGGTGTAGTGCTGACTGGGCAGACCTGAGCACAGGACCCTCCTCAAATGGGCTTAAATCATGTGACAGGAGAATGGGAGGGAAGGGGTTCCCCAGAAGAAAACTGAGGTGCTGTTACCAGAATAAAAGTGAATGCATAGGCTTCTCTGGTGGTTGTGGTTAAAAGTCTGCGTTGCAATGCAGAGGGCATGGGTTTGATTCCTGGTGGGGAAACTAGGATCCCACATGCCTCGGAGCAACTAAGCCTTCGTGCTACAACTGGAGAGTCTGTGCCCCGCAATGAAAGATGCTGCAGGAGGCAATGAAGATCTCTTGTGCCACAAACAAGACTCAGTGAAGCCAAATAAACACATAAATATATATTTTTAAAGTGTATACATGCTGAGTGGGCTTCCCTGGTAGCTCAGACAGTAGAGTCCACCTACAATGCAGGAGACCCAGGTTTCATCCCTGGGTCTGGAAGGTGCCCTGGAGAAGGGGATGGCTACTCACTCCAGTATTTTTGCCTGGAGGATTCCATGGACAGGTGAGCCAGGTGGGCTACAGTCCATGGGGTTGCAAAGAATCAGACACCACTGAGCTACTAACACACACACACACATGCTGAGTAGACATGACATGAGATGTTCTGTGATGTTTTCCATTTGCTCCTCAGATCTTCTCACTGCTCTGCTCTATGTTCCAAGGGTCTAACCTTGTATAAAGTGCACTGATGGACTCCCTTTTCCTCAAGTTTCCAATTATGTTTGGCCAATGGAATGCTCTGGCAGGAGATCAGAGTCAAGGAGAAGAGGTAGGGAAGAGTGTTTATTTTACCAACTCATTCCTGTGAGGCTACCATCTGAAGCTGAAGGTCACAGGTCCTGCCAGGCAATTCTCTTTACTTTGCTTGCTCTGCACCCAGGTTCTGTTAACTGTTTTCCCTGTTTCTTCAATACCCTGGGGTATTGTACAATCCCTTTTACTTTCCCTACCCTCTGCTCCCACTTTTGTAAATGGTCCTTTCTTTAATCTGTCCACATGTTCCTAAATTTGGGTGTGCCATATCTTTCTGCTACGGCCTGGTTGACCTCTACAGGCAGGAAAGTAAAAACTTAATCCGTGGCACATGAAAAATGATTTGGACCATTTGTGGTATTGGGTTAGGATGAGAAGGTATAGTGGGATATGAAAACCATGATCAATGTAGGTATGAAGGATGACCACAGGAAAAAGGGAGGTTTTGTGATTTTAATCAAATCAGAGTTGTTAGAAGTTGCTAACAATTTGTGTTATCTAAAAAATGAAGTGCGCTGCCTTACAGGCAATGAGTTCACCGTCATTGATGGTATTCAAACGGACTGCTCTTGTGACACCCAATTTTCAGGATTTTTTTTTCGAAAGGGAATTCCTTCCTCAGATAGTCAGTGGATTAAATGGTCTTAAGCTGACTTATTGGAAAAGACCCTGATGCTGGGAAAGATTGAGGGCAGAAGGAGAAGGGGATGACAGAGGAATAGATGGTTGGATGGCATCACCATCTCAATGGACATGAGTTTCAGCAAACTCTGGGAGGTAGTGAAGGACAGGGAAGCCTGGCATATTGTAGTCCATGGGGTTGCAAAGAGTCAGACATGACTTAGCAACTGATCAACAGCAACAAAATGATCTTCAGAGTCCTTCTACAGTTTACTTCATGCAGGAATTGAATTTCCAGAGGAAATTTTCATTTTTTCTGTCCTTTTGATACCCACTGCTTTCTCACTGCCTGGCAGACTTTTTGGTGTTGAGACCGAGGTTGTGGGTACCCCCATGTTGATCAGTTTGCACTGATCTCCTGGGTCATCCTAGTTCCTAGCATCCCCCAACACCCTCTGGTGTGAATGTCAGGAATCAGACATGGTGAGTTATGTTTTGTTATCTTGTCAGTTACATGTTAAAGACAATAAAAATCCTCACCCAAGATTTTATCATCACAAACTGGCAAATGTCCCCAAGTGGACGCTCTGGGGAAGTAACTGCTGAGGCTCAATACTAAAGGTACCATGTTGTCCCAAAGAAATCAGCTGCTACTCCTAGAGAAGTAAGATTACATGGTGTCAGGAATTCACTATATGATGACTGTTGGTACTAACTTAAAATCTGACATGATGATCATAATCTCCTTATATGTTTCTGCATTCAAAAATTGAATTAAAAATCTCTTCTAAGGTTTTATAGGTTTATCAAGACCTTTCTCCTCTAGTTCTATTTTGTTAAGAAGGAATATGTTTTCTTAGAGACAAATTCTCCTACCCTGCAGGTTTTTATGAACTGATTATATCAGCTGGGACTGGTTACAAGTGACACACTGATCTGGTCAACTTAGTTTAAAGTGGACCTTACATCTGAAGAACCAGGCTTGGAAAGGACAATTTGCAGAGCAGCAGGAATCAGGAATCTTGGAAGGACACTGCTGCAGGTACAAATCAGTTCTCACTAAATTTCTGGCCATGAGTTGTGATATTGCAGGTGTGAAATTCTGGGAAAGGAGTCCTAATGGGCCATTTGGGTCTCAAGCCCATCTTTGGTTAGAGGAGGGCAGGGCACCTTGATTGAAAGTCCTACCAAAACTGCACATGGTGGAAGAGGCAACCTGCCTGGAAGTTGGAAAAATGGAAACTGCTATCCACAAAGCTACTCTAATGGCAATTTGAGAAATTATCACATGAAACAGATTGAAACAGCTGTTACAATAGTTCTGTGATTGTATAGCCAATCATAGAAAAGCAGATTATAGTTAATATGGAAAAAGTGCCAATACATAGACATGTATTTAAGAAATATCCACTGAGAGAACTATTTCAAAGCATTGTGCTTTCATTGTTCCTCTCACTCGTGGTTTTAGGATTATCTATGGGACAATGAGCTATTGCCAATACAGTGTGGGTCTAGAGAAGGGTTGACAAACTTTTTTTTTTGTGGTGGGCTACCTCATAAATATTTTAGATTTTGGAGACCATACAGTCTCTATTCAACGCTGCCATTGCAGTGTGAAAACAGCCATAATATGAAAGTAAATGGGCATGGCTCTGTTCCCAAAAATCTACATTTACAAAAACAAGCAGTGGTGAAATTGGCCCACAGGTTATACTTTGTGGAGCCGTGGTCTAGAGGGATATTTTTATTGACTATGGTAGCTTGGTGGAGCCCAGTCAAAGTCAACGACTGTAGGCTCAATGTGAGTGAATAGTTTGTGTTGCAGCTGAGTCCTTAAGCATGTTATGATGAGCTGTGGAAGACATGTCTGGTGCGGAGGAAAACACAAGGGACTTTACATCAGGTGGCCTGAGTTCCTATCCTTGCTCAACCACTCTGTAATTGAGGGCAAGCTACTAGATTTTCCTGAGTCTCCAGCAATGTAATTAGAACCCAACTTGAAGTAAAAGTGAAAGTTGCTCAGTTGTATCTGACTCTTTGCTACCCTGTGAGTATAGTCCATGGAATTCTCTAGGCCAGAATACGGGAGTGGGTAGCCTTTCACTTCTCCAGGGGATCTTGCCAACCCACGGATCAACCCACGTCTCCCACATTGTGGACAGATTCTTCCAACACCTGAGCCTCAAGGGAAGCCCAGAACCTAACTTATTTATTTACGCTTTCCATATGACTTTAGGAAGGGAGGAGAAAGGAAACAGAGTGTTCAGTGAATATTATGTGTCAAACTCCATGCTGAATATTTTTCATATATTACTTCATTGCTTATTTCATGGGTAGAAGGGTAAAGAAAACGTTCCCCTTGCTTTCTTTACAATCCTCTTTCCAGCCTGGCTGCCTTAGAGCTGGGCAGCCTCCCTTCTAGAAACTAGGTGGTTCTGAAGTGTATTGACAAGCAAGAGTTCCTATGGAGGGGCTATCAATCAGGCCCTGGGATAACACTTTAGGAACATGGGGATTTTCAGAAACATGATAATTTTACGTGTTTGAAAGACTAAGCACCTTCTGCTGCATGGACCCAGAGGACAGAAGTAGAAACAGTAAGCAGCCAAAAAAGGCATGAACTGCCTGGCGAAGAGGGGAGTTTCCTATTGCTAGAGATACACAAGCAGAGGGGTTCTGGCATGTTGGAGACAGAATAAGATCTGTAGAGGGCTGTAGATAGGCCCTCCAACTCAGGAATCCTTTTGGAGCCTGTGGAAGTTCGGAATAGGCAGGTTTGTGCATCAGTCCCCAGCCTTTTGGGCACCAGAGACCAGTTTTGTGGAAGACAATTTTTCCATGGCCGGGGGAGGGAGGATGGTTTCTGGAACAATTTAAATGCATTACATTTACTGTGTACTTTATTTCTATTAGTACTATATCAGCTCCACCTCAGATCATCAGGCATTAGATCATAGGTTGGAAACTCCTGGATTATTCTTTGAGCTGTTCCTGAAGATATGTTGCCCTAAATATTAGCAATAGTCTACCCCTAGCTGTGGACAGGCTCTTCTCCATGAATGAAGAGTAATTAACATGCCTTCTCTGGGGAAGGATATTAGTAGATAACATTTATTGAGCACTTAGAATGTGCCAGGCACTCATAGATGCACTGCAAACACTCTTGTCTTCTCAAAGTTGCTTTAAGAGGTAGATGCTCATTGTTATGTCATTTTAGAGATGAACCAACGGAAGTCAAAGGAGGTTATATACAGTTACCTAAGACCACATGGATAACTCCAGAGCCCACTCTTAATCCCAAAATAAAATCCCACTTTTATTCAAAATTAAATAATTAGGGGAGAGAAGCCTTTCTGGCATGACACTGGGCTGTATTAGTGCTCCTAATGACACTGACATAAATTTGCATTTGACAAGAAAATTGTATTTCAGGAGCTGAACATTTGAAAATTTAATGAAGACAAATGGCCTCTGTTAGCAAAATTAAATAGTAATGTTTGAGGTGCTAGTATTCAGTTTGGGGTTGCCCTCTCGGGGTAGGGAGCTTTCAAGTTTAGTTCTGGCTGTGACTCTTCTTTATCTGCGTTATAACCTTGAATCAAAATATATGTAGGGTGTTCACTGCAGATTCTGCTTTTGTGGAGGCTATTAAGGAAGTATCTCATCCTGGTAACTGGGATAGGAAGGGGAGGAAGGGAATACACCAGCAAGTTCAAAAGAAGTCCTAAGACATGCATGCAATGGGTTTAAAAAAATTGGAAAAATTTATTTAGACAGCTGGGCTTGGGAGAGAATGGTCTTTGGGGAAACTGCTTCATCAGCCCTCTATAGTGTAGAAGGCGAGGGCTGGAAGAATGGTCTGGATGGCAGCCTCTGGGAGAGGAGTTCAGGCCCTTTGGTCTGATTCTCAAAAGATGTGTTGACCATAGTTGACAGGTAGGTGGCATGTACATACAGTCTCTTAACCCCCACTTCCCCTTCCTGGGAATAAGGCCACAGTGTGCTGGCTTGCTCTGCTAACATCTGACACATGCTGGGCTGAATGTTTGGGGCTTTACCATGTAAGGCTGTGCTAGAGATGTTAATTTTAACCCAATTTTCCTTGGATGTGAATGCTGAAAAACTGAGGAAGGGGTGTCTGACAGTGATTTGCTACAGGCCTGGAAACATTTTAGATATGTGATTCAAGAGAAAAAATAAAACCACAGAGAACACAGTTGGAGCTTCTATCCTGGAAAGCACAGTCCCCAGACAACCCCAGGCTGCTGCTAGCTCCAGCGCTGTGGTGTGACCTTGTGCGAGGCATGTAGGTTGTCTCTGAGTCTATGTTTCCCATTTGTAAAATAAGGGCAGTTGGACTGAATGATCTCTCAGGTCAACCCCTCATGCTGAAAATTATGTGAGTCCTCAATATTTCTTTCTCGGTGTTGAAGTGTTTATTCATTTAAAAAATTCTCTACTAATTTTAGAAGATATTGCAATTCAAGGAGAAGAGTAGTGACATGATGCTGGAAAAAAAATCAATGTATTTTCAGAATTTAAAAAAAAATGTAAATTCTATATGTCTGTGTGTTTCTTGCTCCCTCTTCCGTCCAAACTCTAGTTTTCTCTGGGTATTTTCACATTTTGAAGACCATTGTATAAACTTACTTCCTTACTGTTTGAAATCTGTGCTATTATTATAATTGTTGATATTTCCTGTCTCCTTTTAAAATTGAGGTGAAGTTCAAATAACATAAAATTAATCATTTTCAGCTGTATAGTCAGTGGCATTTAGCACATTCATAATGTTTTACAAACAATACCTTTATCTAGTTCCAAAACATTTTCCTCGCCCGCAAATAAAACCCTACATCCATGAAGTAGTTACTGTCTATTCCTTCCTCCCCTTAGTCCCTGGAAACCATCAGTCTGCTCTCTATCTCTGTGGGTTTACATTTTATGGATATTTCATATAAATGGAATCATACATGTAACCTTTTGTGACTGACTTCTTTCACTTGCCAAAATGTTTTTGAAGTTCATCAGCACCATAGCATGTATCAATACTGCGTTCCTTTTTATGGCTGAATACTATTCCTTTTCATTGTATGTATGTACAATGATTTGTCTATCCATTCATTAGTTGATAGATACTTGTTTCTATCTTTTAGCTATTGTGAACAATGCTAATATGTGAACATATGTGTACAAGTATTTGAATACCTGTTTTCAATTTTTTTGGGTGTATATCTAGGAGTGGAATTGCTATGGTAATTCTGTGTTTAACTTTTTGAGAAACTGCCTACTTTCCACCACTGTACCATTTTACATGCCCACCAACAATGTATGAAGATTCCAGTTTCTCTACATTCTCATCATGCTTGTTGGTTTTCATTTTTTTTTGAGTATAGCCATCTTAGTAGATATGAAGTGGTATCTCATTGTGGTTTTGATTCTTACTTTTAGAAGATCACAAGATCCCACCAGTGCAACCCAGGAAAGGAATGAATAGATACCAGGCAAATCCTTTGGTAAAATTAATTTGAAGCATCAATCTGTTCTGTGTCCCTAGCCACTTAGTTTCAAGCCTATCTCAATCTTTTTCCTAGGGTACAGCTCTGTGCCTTCTTTCTGTGAAAATGTCTTTTACTGACCCTTTGTTTTTCCTTAACAGAAAATACTTTATTTGTAAAAGAATGAAGCTAGAACACTTTCTAACACCATTCACAAAAATAAAGTCAAAATGGATTAAAGATCTAAACATAAGACCAGAAACTATAAAACTCCTAGAGGAGAACATAGGCAAAACACTCTCTGACATAAATCACAGCAGGATCTTCTATGATCCATCTCCCAGAATACTGGAAATAAAAGCAAAAATAAACAAATGGTATCTAATTAAAATTAAAAGCTTCTGCACAACAAAGGAAAATATAAGCAAGGTGAAAAGACAGCCTTCGGAATGGGAGAAAATAATAGCAAATGAAGCAACTGACAAACAACTAATCTCAAAAATATACAAACTAATCTCAAAAATATACAACTTATGCAGCTCAATTCCAGGAATATAAATAACCCAATAAAAAAATGGGCCAAAGAACTAAATAGATATTTCTCCAAAGAAGACATACAGATGGCTAACAAACACATGAAAAGATGCCCAACATCACTCATTATCAGAGAAATGCAAGTCAAGACCATAATGAGGTACCATTTCACACCAGTCAGAATGGCTGCTATAGAAAAGCCTACAAGCAATAAATGTTGGAGAGGGTGTGGAGAAAAGGGAACCCTCTTACACTGTTGGTGGGAATGCAAATTAGTACAGCCACTATGGAGAACAGTGTGGAGATTCCTTAAAAAACTGGAAATAGAACTGCCTTATGACTCAGCAATCCCACTGCTGGGCATACACACCGAGGAAACCAGAATTGAAAGAGACACGTATACCCCAATGTTCATCGCAGCACTGTTTACAATAGCCAGGACATGGAAGCAACCTAGATGTCCATCAGCAGATGAATGGATAAGAAAGCGGTGGTACATATACACAATGGAGTACTACTCAGCCATTAAAAAGAATACATTTAAATCAGTTTTAATGAGGTGGATGAAACTGGAGCCGATTATACAGACTGAAGTAACACTGGAGAGGGTGTGGAGAAAAGGGAACCCTCTTACACTGTTGGTGGGAATGCAAAATAGTACAGCCACTATGGAGAACAGTGTTTAGATTCCTTAAAAAATTGCAAATAGAACTGCATTATGACCCAGCAATCCCACTGCTGGGCATACACACCAAGGACACCAGAATTGAAAGAGACACATGTACCCCAATGTTCATCACGACACTGTTTATAATAGCCAGGACATGGAAGCAACCTAGATGTCCATCAGCAGATGAATGGATAAGAAAACTGTGGTACATATACACAATGGAGTATTACTCAGCCATAATGAGGTGAATGAACCTGGAGCCGATTATACAGAGTGAAGTAAGCCAGAAAGAAAAACACCAATACAGTATACTAACATATATATACAGAATTTAGAAAGATGGTAATGATAACCCTGTATGTGAGACAGCAAAAGAGACACAAATGTAAAGAACAAACTTTTGGACTCTGAGGGAGAGGGAGAGGGTGGGATGATTTGGGAGAATGGCATCGAAACATGTATACTATCATGTAAGAACGAAAAGCTAGTCTAGGTTCGATACAGGATACAGAATGTTTGGGGCTGGTGCACTGAGATGACCCAGAGAGATGATATGGGGAGGGTGGTGGGAGGGGGGCTCAGGGTTGGGAATTCATGTACACCTGTGACGGATTCATGTCAATGTAGGACAAAACCAATACAGTATTATAAAGTAAAAAACATAAAATAAGAATATTAAAAATAAAGAGCCTATTAGGAAAGAGTTCTGCAAAAAAAAAAGTTGAAATTACTGATCATTTCTAACTTCTTTCCTTGATAGTTAAAGAAATTGAAAGCTCAGAGACCAAGGCAGAGTGATGATGGGTCCTGAAAACCAGGCTTTCAGATGAGGACTCTTGATGCTTAATTCCAATTGTTTCTGTCATGTCTTGTTGCTTCAGATAGTACAATACTGCATTGAGTCATATGCAACACATTTCTTGCTACTGCAACAGATTACCAAGAGACTTTCCTGATGGGTCACTGGTAAAGAATCCACCCACCAAAGGAGGAGACATGGATTCAATCCCTGATCTGGAAGGATCCCACATGCTGCAGGGCAACCAAGCCCACATCCACAACTATTGAGCCCTGCACCCTAGAGGCCAAGTTCTGCAACAAGGGAAGCCACTGAAATGAGAAGGCTGCACCTGCAACTAAAGAGTAAGTAGCCCCTGTTCACAGCAACTGAAGAAAACCCCATGCAGCAACAAAGGCCCAGCACAGCCATAAATAAATAAAATTATTTTAAAAAAGAGATGACCAAGCCAACTCAAAGATGACCAAGCCAACTGAAAGATGACCAAACCAACTCAAGGATGACCAAGCCAACTCAGTCTTTTGTGTGGAGTCCCAAGCCCTGGGCGAGAGATCTATTTCATAAAAATAAGATTGATCTGTTTGGATTTCCATTATCTTATTCTAGGATTTTTTCCCTCTCTATTCCTATTATTAATAATACTTTGGTAGATACCCTGTCATGTATGGATGTGAGTTGGACCATGAAGAAGGCTGAGCACTGAAGAATTGATGCTTTCAAATTGTGGTGTTGGAGAAGACTCTTGAGAGTCCCATGGACTGCAAGGAGATCAAACCAGTCAATCTTAAAGGAAACCAGTCCTGAATATTCATTGAAAGGATTGATGCTGAAGCTGAAGTTCTAATACTTTGGCCACCTGAGGCAAAGAGCCAACTCACTGGAGAAGACCCTCATGCTAGGAAAGAATGAGGGCAGGAGAATAAGGGGGTGACCAAGGATGAGTTCGTTGGATGATATCACTGACTCAAAGGACATGAGTTTGAACAAATTCTGGGAGATAATGAAGGACAGGGAAGACTGGTATGTTGCAGTCCATGGAGTCTCAAAGAGTCAGACACAACTTAGCAACTGAGCAACAATAACAGCAAGTTACCCTGCAAGCTGCATTGGATTCTCAGGCTTTATATTATCCAATACAGATGTTTTTTTTAAATAATTTATATTGTAATGTTTATAATAAGTGCATAGGTATTAAAAGTTAATGAATAATAAATAATTTCTTAACAGTGAGACTTGGTTAGATAGAATTATCCACCAAGGAATGGAACTATCAAAATGTGTATTAAATGTCTTGATCAGAGCAACATTTTAAATAGTTTTGTCTGACAAGTTTTTAAAAGACGTGGTTTATAGTTCTAAAAAATTCTAGATCACCTCTCCTCCATTGTGTCAGCAAGTTCTAAAAAATTCTAGATCACTTCTTCTCCATTGTGTCTCCTCCATTCTCCTCCTAATAAAAAATGACCTTTTAAACTATAGAAACAAAATGCGAGTTTCTATCACTCTGTACAACTCAGCTCCTTTACCACCTAAAAGTCAGAAATTCACATCTTTTCAGTTTCAAGCCTGCATTATCAAAGCATCTTCTCCTAATCATCTGTTTTACTTTTTCTCATTTCAAATTTCCAATCTTCTTTTTCTCCTAATTATTAACAACAAATAGATTTATGCACAAATTGCCTTATCTCCCAGGAAAATTTGTACTCATTCATTAAGGCACAATTTCAATGTCATTTTTAATATAAAGCTTTTCCTTTGTTTGGCACTGGTAGAATTTTTTTCTTTTATTTATATTCACTTATAAATTTGAGTGTGTTCCAATTAAAGCAACTGTTTATATGTCTATACCTTCCATGTCAGACTACAAGACCTTGAGAGTAAAGATTGTCTTACTCTGTTTTGACTATTTAGTGTGCAGCACAGGGCTTCCCTGGTGGCTCAAATGGTAAAGAATCTGCCTGCAACGCAGGAGACATGGATTCAATCCCTGGATCAGGAAGATCACCTGCAGAAGGGAATGGCAACCCCCTCCAGTATTCTTGTCTGGAGAATTCCATGAACAGAGGTACCTGGTGGGCTACAGTCCATGGGGTTGCAAACAGTCAGGCACAACTAGGTGACTAACACTCACTTTTCACTTTCACAGTGCTCAATGCATTTTCTTTGAATGGTAATTGCTTTTATCTATCAAGATCCTCCTAAGAAGCAAGAGCTTAAAGTTATGAACCTCCTCCAAAAGGGGTTTTATTAGTCCTATGAGGAAGAATATGAAGTTTCCAATTTCAAAGAGTTGTAGCTTTACTTTAATTGTTGTAGTTAGGTTGTAGTTCCTGTAGTTGTAGCAGGAAAAAGAACCTCTCTGAATTTCTGCCAGTTGGAGACAATCTAACCTTATGGTTAAGGAAACTTTTGTGTAAGTGCTGTTTTCTAATTCATGGTCCAAAATGGATCCCTTCTAGGATACCACATTGCATTTTAGTTATCCTGTCTCTTTAGGCTCCCCTGCCCATGACAGTTTCTCAGACATTCCCTGTTTTTCCTAATCTTGGCAGTTTTGAAAAATTCTAGTCAGGTATTCTGTAGACTGTCCTTCAGTTGGGATTTGTCTGATGTTTTCCCATGATTAAACTAGTGTTAGAAGCTCTTGAAGAAAGTGAAAGAGGAGAGTGTAAACATTTGCTTAAAACTCAACATTCAGAAAACTAATATCATGGCATCTGGTCCTGTCACTTCATGGCAAATAGATGGGAAAACAATGGAAAAAGTGAGAGACTTTATATTGGGGGGCTCCCAAATCACTGCAGATGGTTATTGCAGCCATGAAATTAAAAGATGCTCACTCCTTGGAAGAAAAGCTATGGCCAAACTAGACAGCATATTAAAAAGCAGAGACGTTACTTTGCCAACAAAGGTCTGTCTAGTCAGGCTATGGTTTTTAACTCAAGTAGTCATGTATGGATCTAAGAGTTGAACTATAAAGAATGCTGAGCCCCCGAAGAATTGATACTTTTGAACTATGGTGTTAGAGAAGTCTTTTGAGAGTCCCTTGGACTGCAAGGAGATCAAACCAGTCAATCCTAAAGGAAATCAGTCCTGAACATTCATTGGAAGGACTGAAGTTGAAGCTGAAATTCCAATACTTTGCCCACCTGAGGCAAAGAACCAACTCATTGGAATAGACCCTGATGCTGGGAAAGATTGATGGTGGGATGAGAAGAGGATGACAGAGGATGAGATGGTTGGATGGCATCACCGACTTGATGGACATGAGTTTGAGTAAGCTCCGGTAGTTGGTGATGGACAGAGAAGCCTGGCATATTTCAGTCCATGGAGTCACAAAGAGTCAGACATGACTGAGTAACTGAACTGAACTGATGGTTTTGGAGAAGGGTTAGAGTAAAGCACCATTTTTATTACATCATATCAACATGACTTATCACTGTTAGTTTTGATCTTTCCCACCTGGATGAGATAGTGCTTGGCAGGTTTTCCCCTTGAAAAGTCACTCTTCTATTCCCCCTTCCCATATTACACTCTTTGGAAGGAAGTCAGTATGGGCAGTCCAGACTTAAAGAGCTATAAATTGTGCTCCACCACCTTAAGGGTGTCATGTCTGCATGAATGTTTTGGAATTCTTCTACAAATGAGATATGTCTGTTCTCCTTCATTTACTAATTCAACCAATGATTTCTATCAGTATGGATTCATAGATATTCATTTCATATGCTAGGTTATATCCCAATACTACTTTATATATTTTCTTGCAGAAGTTATTCCAAATTTTGCCATTGGGGGCTCTTTCAGTTGACTTCAGTGTCACTTCATCATCCTTCCTTCACGGTGTGTATTTTACCATGTTAGTAGCTTCTCATTTTCTCTCACTACAAGATGATCCAGCCTCATCTTGTATATTTCCTGGACTACTCATGGAAATGGCTATTCCCCAATAATCTCTGGTTCCTTTTATTGGAAAGTGATACTGTACTGTGTGTGTGTGTGTGTGTGTGTGTGTGTGTGTTTTAAATCAACACAATGATGTAGTGGAGAGCTATTGTGATACAATTTGTTCTGAAATGATTTCTGATAAGCTGTGCCACACATTGTCTCACTGGAAAAGAACTGTGTTTAGTCTAGGCAGGGACTCATACTATTCAACTGCAACTCAAACAGCTCAAAGAGACCCTCCAGTGAGTTCTAAAAGACCTTCTGACTTCCCAACTTTTCATTCTTGTTTTGAAACCTTCACAGAGAAAATAGACAATTGTGCTTTGTGATAAAATATGATAGAAAAGGGAAGTAGTCTTTTAAACAGACTATTTGGCAAAACAATCTCCCAAATAATTGTAATTATATAGTTTGCCAGTTGCATAGTGAGTATAATTAAGGTGACTAAATAACTCTATAACAGTTATGGTGCCATTTTAGTTTTTACATTTTGTAGCATTGTGCAAATTCCGGCTGAAAGACAAAATTGATCATGTGGGTAATCTACTGCTCCACATGGTATTTATAGCACAATTAAAATGTTCACTGCTGCACTTAGCAAGAGTTGGATAAATCTCATAGAACATTAATATATGCTTTAAATAAATGTTACTGCTAATTATTGGAACATGACCTTTTCATTAATATAAAGGTATATGTTGGGACATAAAACAGATGAAGGCCAACATATACCAAGTAATTTTAAGAACATTTTTTTTTTTAAGTATTTCCCCTGGTTGATAAAGTTATTCATCCAGCCATATTATGAAGCAATATGATTAACAACAAATGAAGGTTAAGTATTCTTCTCACTTTCTTATGCTTGAGATAAAATTAGCCAGATGACCTTTTCACAGTTACATAAAATTACTGTATTTTTATTTGTAGTCTAGAAATATACAGCTAAAAGTAAAGCAAATACTCTGTTTAATCAGATGTTGAACCAGTCTCCCAATGCTATTTATTTTCCAATCATTTATTTCAGCCTTTGTCATTTCTCATTAGTACAGTTGCAGAGAAATCTTGACTGCTTTTTTAACCTCACATAAGCTTTGTTTTCCAATAAGGAAAGCCAAGGGTCCTTCTGTCTGGAAACTTTATCATATTGTCTGAAGCATTTCCTAAAATAAATATGTCAACCAAGGAGCCAAATAAATTCCAGGGATGTTCAGTGTCTCCTGCAAAATTACCATGCAGCCAGTGCTGCCAATGCTTTGCAGTAAGTGGGGTGAGAGAACAGCACTCAACTTTCATGAAATATTTTATGTGAGAACAATGGCATTAGGGTCACTAACAACAAAGTATGGTGACCACTTTCTAATAATTAAAATCAGCAATTAGAACCATGTGACATCAGACCAAGCAAGTAGAAATGATCTTGCCAGCAGAGGCAGGATGTCAAGGTATTGGAAATGGAATTGCAGCTCATGTATAGAAGATAGACTGGGTAAACTCTAGACTGTTTTCAATTCTCAGGTATGTGTTTTTTTATTTTGAAACTTCTAGTGAATTCTAGATATTTGAACTCTGTCTCAAGAAATGAGTTCTTGGCAGATTGTTATATTGAAAAAACTTCATCAGATCATTCTAATCTATATTTTTATACATATATATTGACCAAAAGAAACAAAACACATAAAATACTCTGTTCACTGATTTTGGACCTAATGACTTTAGAAGTGGAGTTCAATTGCTTTACTAAGTCCTTATTTTTCATTTTGACCAGTTTAAGTGAATGAATGCTCACTGAATACATAGTATAATACATATCATATGCACATTTTCTGGTGGCTCAGATGGTAAAGAAACTGAGGGTAGCTGCATGTTTAAAAAAGTAAAGACATCATGGTGGAATGGAATAGCTCAGTAAACAGTCAGATAATAAGTGAACCTTGTAGTAAAGGAAATAGATGAACAGACAAAGAAAGTGGCTTCTTATTGAGCAGAATTTTTTAAAACTATGTGCAGATGAAGATGAGTGTGGTGGGGGAAATTGGATCAATGGGGTTCATTGGAAAGAAGTTGAGCATTTAGATCAGACCAGAGCAGTTGGGCCTGTTGAAAGAGGTCACAGAGAAGATGTGACTGGTATTTTGGTCCTGGGTCAATTGGAGGTTCCTTATTCCACCTTGAGCTTCCCTGGTGGCTCAGAGGTTAAACCGTCTGCCTGGAATGTAGGAGACCCGGGTTCGATCCCTGGGTTGGGAAGATCCCCTGGAGAAGGAAATGGCAACCCACTCCAGCACTCTTGCCTGGAGAATCCCATGGAGGGAGGAGCCTGGTAGGCTACAGTCCATGGGGTCACAAAGAGTCGGACACGACTGAGTGACTTCACTTTCACTTTCACTTTATTCCACCTTTGCTCTTAGAATGTACATTCTGCCCACTGTTTCCACAGTGGGAGCTGTTCCAAGGATGAAGCTTTGAGAGAACAGGGTGTTGTTGCTGAGACCATCTGGACAGAATATGTGACTGAACCAGGTAAAGCCTCTACACAAACTTTTAAGATTCTGGTGGGCTGAGTCAAAGATCTACTTATCTTGAGGCTGCCCATGACAGGATTTTTATGTAAATTCTCTTTCTTATTACACCTTATCATCTATCAGTCTGGAGTGGTCTGCGTTTTTCTTCTATTTCTCTTACCCTCCATGTAAGAGATCAGTTTATGATTTTACTCAGGGAGCTCCTGAGGTTTCAAACTAATAGGTCATGGAGAGTTCAATTTTGGTGTTATAAGCAGTGGAGAGATATTGAAATGCTTGGGAAGATGGAATAGTAAATAGAGTTTTCATCATCTCCTCCTAAGTCACACAACCAGGCCACAAATCCCAGCTCTGCCTGTCACTATCTTTGTGACACTGCAAGTTGTTTAATTCCTCTAAACTTCAGTTTTGTCTTTAGGATTGGAATATAATCATTCCTACTTTTTAGGACTGTGAGGATGAACATAGATAATGCACATATATCTCTTAGTATGATGTCTGGTGTGGAATAAATGCTCAATAATCACTAAGCTGTTGTCATTATTAATAACATGAGGCTAGAAGTTAGAAGAAGACTTTCAGAGAAGTGTAACTAGAGGAGGCAAAATTGCTTCAAAGATTAGTATAGCAATCCAAACTGTTTTAATATACAATAAAATTTTATAAATATTAAATCAGTTAAGCTTATTAATTCTCAGAAGCTCTGGTAAATGTGCTTTAGTAGAGAGAATAGAAGCAAAGCTTTGCCTTCAGCACAATTTGTAGATTATTTTTGGATTTAAATAATTTTTGTACAATTTTGTGGATTACTATAATGGAAGTTGCAAGCTGTTTTCTGGAGTAAGAAATACCTTCTAAATGTGAGGCCATAAAATATTTGTTCACATATTATCTTATGAAACTGAGATTTTTGGAGCCAAAGACTTCAACAGCACTGAGGACAGGATCACTCGGTGGAATGTAAAACACCATGTGCTCAGAGAACTTGCCATGCTGATAATGGCCTCAGGCCATAACTGGTTTCAATTCATATTTGCTTATGGAGTTGTTTTTGCTTTTATTTTCTAAATGAATCCATAAGCATTGCCAAAAATAATGAACTAGTACTAAAAGATTTACAACAAAATAGAGCAGCCCCTTGTCACATCCATCTCCAATTCCTGACCCACACTTCAGAGGCAACAGCTTGAAAATCTTTTGACTTTTCCTTCTAATATTTACCTCTACATTTTTAAATAATAAGCTGGTTTGGCTCCTTATTAAATTATTGATTATTAACACAATCTGTGCATTTCTCCCTATGTGACAACTTCCACTTCCTGACATTTATTTTTCGTGATATACTTACAGTGTAATTTTTGGTGAAAAGAGTTGCTACTGCTAGCATTATTACTAAGTAGATATCATTCATTGATACAATTGAATTAATCATTGAATTCATTGAATTATATGTAATGTACATTTGACTCCTTTTCTTGCACCATTTTTTTTGTCATCTGGCATGGAACATTCCTGATTTTTTCAAACAGCTTACGGTCCATGTATCTTTAATTTTCCAAATGTTCAAATAGGCACTCTATTAGTTTTTTTTTAATTTTTAGACATCCTCCCTGACATTGTAAAGCTCTCCTGTCTCTTGTGCTTCAGTTTGTACTCACTGCTCTCTAGATTTGCCACCCAACTGCCATCCTGAGACTTTTCCCTTTGCCGGAGACTTCAGCTGGGACATCTCTTATCTCACACTTGAATTGGATCATCTCTCCCTCAGGGCACATCCCTGCCTCTTTCTTGGTTTACACTCCTATTTGGGTGAAGCCAGATGCTTGATGAAAGTGGGGGAGGTGCAGATCTTGAGACTTTGGGCATCCAATTCTAGTTCAAACTTTCCTCCCTTTTTTTATTCATATTTTTCAGTATGGCAGTTGCAAGTTCTGATCCTAATCATATTACATTGCTTGACCATCTTTCCCATTTCCAAAAGCTTTTTAAAATATATTCTTAAATTATGATACTGTGGTAAGCTAAATAATGCCTCCCAAAGATTTTCGCTTCAAGGAGATTAAAATTCAATTTAGAGGACAAAATGCCCTCATATGAGATCAAACTGATCAGTCCTAAAGGAAATCAACATTAAATATTCATTGGAAGGACTGAGGCTGAAGCTGAAGCTCCAATACTTTGACCACCTGTTGCAAAGAGCCGACTCATTGCAAAAGACCCCGATGCTGGGAAAGATTGAAGGCAGGAGGAGAAGGGGACAACAGAGGATGAGATAGTTGGATGGCATTACTGACTCAACGGACATGAATTTGAGCAAATTCTAAGAGATAGTAGAGGACAGAGGAACCTGGCATGCTGCAGTCCATGAGGTCTCAAAGTCAGACACGACTTGTCAACTAAACAATAACAACCTGAGACAATCAGGAAATAGCATTAAGCAAAGGTAAGCCAAGGCCAAAATAAAGAATACAATGACAATTATATGAAAGTTTAATGAACATACATCAGTACAAATCAGAGAGCTAAAAGATAGTTTCATGTAATAGCTGGGAATTGAATGGTCTCTTAAGATTGAATAGAAGTTACAGGATACTTAACACAAGATAAATAGGCTAAAAATGACAAGTGAGAAGCTAACCAGTAAAGAGAAGTGATGGGAAATAGGGAGTTTCATTTGGATGAGGAGTATGTGTGTGTTAGTCACAGTCATGTCTGACTCTTTGCGACCCCACAGACTGTAGTCCACCAGGCTCCTCTCTCCATGGAATTCTCCAAGCAAGAATACTGGAGTGGGTTGCCATTTCCTTCTCTGGGGTATCTTCCTGACCAAGGGATCAAACCCAGGTCTCCCGCGTTGCAGGCAGATACTTTACCATCTGAGCTAGAGGGAAATCCCAGGATGAGTAGTATAGAAGAAGGCTATAGCAAGACTTGAGAACTAGACCTATTAGATAGAAGTCAGATCAAGACTCTTAACGTTTAATTCAACATGAATTGGGAGCTCTGTGGGCACAAACAAGGCTTGTCAAATGATGTGTTTCATTCTAGGGTGATTTTGTGAAACCTTGAGGTTTCTTTAAAAGTAATCCCCCGAAATAAATATCTACATTTAGTGCCATTGTCCCAGATAAGGGTGTGTGGAGTTGAAGGGGGGAACGAGATGTGTGAATGCAAATCTAACTAACTCCTCTGTGTACAGAATTTCAAGCTATTTGAGTTTCAAGCCTATTCCCTATGACCTTCTTCTGTAGCTAGTGCCTCCAAATCTAAGATTTTCTAGGATCTTCAGGGCAAATTATTAGTTTCTTGCTGGGCTCTGGTCTGAGGACCTTTAAAGTTCAGCTTCTTGGTCTTTGCTAAGTCACTTAACACTTTGCTATCCATCTTTAAAAAATGTGTTGATACCGTTACCTGTTTTCTCTTCTGCCATCTCTTTGTCCTTCTGGCTTTATACCTTTTCCATGCATGCTCAGTAGCAGATTGTTTGCGACTGCCTGAACTGTAGCCCACCAGACTCCTCTCATCCTTAGAATTTTCCAGGCAAGATTACTGGTGTGGGTTGCCATTTCCTTCTCCAGGAAATCTTCCCAACCCAGGGATTGAACCCACATCTCTTGAGTCTCCTTCATTGACAAGCAGATTCTTTACCACTGTACCACCTAGGAATCCCTATACCATTTCTGATCCTGTGCAATTTTAGTGAAATTTCAAGGAGGATAAATAAGCGAATTGTCCGTTATGATATTTTAGATTACTTATTAAACATTTCATGAGTTAATGAATAGAAAACCAAAAAATGGTGAAATGATTAAATATTATGAAAACATACAGCTGTTAGCTGACCATGGTTCATGTTGTACTTCATGTATTTGAAGTTGCTACTCTTTAAACAGTAAATGATTGACTGAAAGATACTAAAATAGGCCTGACATCAGAGGAACCAGCATGTGTAGTTGAGGCTTGATCCCTGTGTCAGGAAGATCCCCTGGAGAAGGGAATGGCAACTCAGTCCAGTATTCTTGCCTAGAAAATCCGATGGACAGAGGAGCCTGGTGGGTTACAGTCCATAGGATTGCAAACAGTGGAAATGACTGAAGCAACTCAGCACCCACCCACAGGTGTGGTTGAATTGTAAGCACTTCCTACACATGAACTTTCAGTCACACACATTTGCCCCTGAACTAAGATTAATGAAAGATATTTATTACTACTAAGTTTTATACAAATAGAGATCTTATGAAGGAAAGAAGGCAGATATCAGTAAATGCTTTTTTAAATATAAATTTATTTAATTGGAGGCTAATTACTTTACAATATTGTATTGGTTTTGCCATACATCAACATGAATCTGCCATGGGTGTACACATGTTCCCCATCCTGAACTCCCCTCCCACCTCCCTCCCCATATCATGCCTCTGGGTCATCCCAGTGCACCAGCCCCAAGAATCCTGTATCATGCATCGAACCTGGACTGGCGATTCATTTCACATATGATATTATACATGTTTCAGTGCCATACTCCCAAATCATACCACCCTTGCTCTCTCCCACAGAGTCCAAAAGACTGTTCTATACATCTGTGACTCTTTTGCTATTTCACATACAGGGTTATCGTTACCATCTTTCTAAATTCCATATATATGCCTTAGTACACTATATTGGTATTTTTCTGTCTGTCTTACTTCACTCCATATAATAGGTTCCAGTTTCATCCACCTCATTAAAACTGATTCAAATGTATTATTTTCAATGGCTGAGTAATATTCCATTGTGTATATGTACCACAGCTTTCTTGCCATTCGTCTGCCAATGGACATCTAGAGTGCTTCCATGTCCTGGCTATTATAAACAATGCTGCAATGAACATTGGAGTACACGTGTCTCTTTCAGTTCTGGCGTCCTTGGTGTGTATGCCTAGCAGTGGGATTGCTGGGTCATAGTTCAGTTCAGTTCAGTCACTCAGTCGTGTCAGAATCTTTGTGACCCCATGAATCACAGCACGCCAGGCCTCCCTGTCCATCAACACCTCCCAGAGTTCACTCACTCTCCCGTCCATCGAGTCAGCAATGCCGTGCAGACATTTCATCCTTGGTCGTCCCCTTCTTTCCTGCCCCCAATCCCTCCCAGCATCAAAGTCTTTTCCAATGAGTCAACTCTTCGCATGAGGTGGCCAAAGTACTGGAGTTTCAGCTTTAGCATCAGTCCTTCCAAAGAAATCCCAGGGTTGATCTCCTTCAGAATGGACTGGTTGGATCTCCTTGCAGTCCCAGGGATTCTCAAGAGTCTTCTCCAACACCACAGTTCAAAAGCATCAATCTTCAGTGCTCAGCCTTCTTCACAGTCCTACTCTCACATCCATACATGACTACTGGAAAAACCATAGCCTTGACTAGACGGACCTTAGTTGGCAAAGTAATGTCTCTGCTTTTGAATATGCTATCTAGGTTGCTCATAACTTTTCTTCCAAGGAGTAAGCATCTTTTAATTTCATAGCTGCAGTCACCATCATAAGGCAGTTCTATTTCCAGCTTTTTAAGGAATCTCCATACTGTTCTCCATAGTGGTGGTACTAATTTGCATTCCCATCAACAGTGTGAGAGGGTTCCTTTTTCTTCACACACTCTCCAGTATTTATTGCTTGTAGACTTTTGGATCACAGCCATTCTGACCGGTGTGAAATGGTACCTCACTGTGGTTTTGATTTGCATTTCTCTGATAGTGAGTGATATTGAGCATCTTTTCATGTGTTTGTTAACCATCTGTACGTCTTAATTGGAGAAATGTCTGTTTAGTTCTTTGGCCCATTTTTTGATTGGGTCATTTATTTTTCTGGAATTGAGCTGCAGGAGTTGCTTGTATATTTTTGAGATTAGTTGTTTGTCAGTTGCTTCATTTGCTATTTTCTCCCATTCTGAAGGCTGTCTTTTCACCTTCCTTAGAGTTCCATTGTTGTGCAGAAGCCTTTAATTTTAATTAGGTCCCATTTGTTTAGTTTTGCTTTTATTTCCAATATTCTGGGAGGTGTGTAATAGAGGATCCTGCTGTGATTTATGTCGGAGAGTGTTTTGCTTATGTTCTCCTCTAGGAGTTTTATAGTTTCCAGTCTTATGTTTCGATCTTTAATCCATTTGAGTTTATTTTTGTGTCACGGTGTGAGAAAGTGTTCTACTTTCATTCTTTTACATGTGGTTGAGAAGTTTTCTAAAAGGTCTTGTAGGTCTTCATAAAACTGTTCAACTTCAGCTTCTTCAGCATTACAGGTTGGGGCATAGATTTGGATAATTGTGATATTGAATGGCTTGCCTTGGAGACGAACATAGATCATTCTGTTGTTTTTGAGACTGCATACAAGTACTGCATTTCGGACTCTTTTGTTGACCATGATGGCTACTCCATTTCTTCTGAGGGATTTCTGCCCACAGTAGTAGATATAATAGTCATCTGAGTTAAATTCACCCATTCCAGTCCATTTTAGTTCGCTGATTCCTAGAATGTCGACGTTCACCCTTGCCATCTCTTGTTTGACCACTTCCAATTTGCCTTGATTCATTATAGGGGACTGGAATGCAAAAGTAGGAAGTCAAGAAACACCTGCAGTAACAGGCAAATTTGGCCTTGGAATGCAGAATGAAGCAGGACAAAGACTAATAGAGTTTTGCCAATAAAATGCACTGGTCATAGCAAACACCCTCTTCCAACAACACAAGAGAAGACTCTACACATGGACATCACCAGATGGTCAACACCGAAATCAGATTGATTATATTCTTTGCAGCCAAAGATGGAGAAGCTCTATGCAGTAGCAAAAACAAGACCAGTAGATGACTGTGGCTCAGATCATGAACTCCTTATTACCAAATTCAGACTGAAATTAAAGAAAGTAGGGGAAACCACTAGACCATTCGAGTATGACTTAAGTCAAATCCCTTATGATTATACAGTGGAAGTGAGAAATAGATTTAAGGGCCTAGATCTTATAGGTAGAGTCCCTGATGAACTATGGACTGAGGTTCATGACATTGTACAGGAGACAGGGATCAATAACATCCCCATGGAAAAGAAATGCAAAAAAGGAAAATGGCTGTCTGAGGAGGCCTTACAAATAGCTGTGGAAAGAAGAGAAGCAAAAAGCAAAGGAGAAAAGGAAAGTATAAGCATCTGAATGCAGAGTTCCAAAGAATAGCAAGGAGATAAAAACGCCTTCTTCAGTGATCAACGCAAAGATAGAGGAAAAGAACAGAATGGGAAAGACTAGAGATCTCTTCAAAAAAATTAGAGATACCAAGGGAACATTTCATGCAAAGATGGGCTCGATAAAGGACAGAAATGGTATGGACCTAACAGAAAGAGAAGATATTAAGAAGAGGTGGCAACAATACACAGAAGAACTGTACAAAAAAGATCTTCACGACCAAGATAATCACGATGGTGTGATCACTCACCTAGAGCCAGACATCCTGGAATGTGAAATCAAGTGGGCCTTGGAAAGCATTACTATGAACAAAGCTAGTGGAAGTGATGGAATTCCAGTAGAGCTATTTCAAATCCTAAAAGATGATGCTGTGAAAGTGTTGCACTCAATATGCCAGCAAATATGGAAAACTCAGCAGTGGCCACAGGACTGGAAAAGGTCAGTTTTCATCCCAATCCCAAACAAAGGTAATGCAAAGAATGATCAAAGACCTCACAATTGCACTCATCTCACACGCTAGTAAAGTAATGCTCAAAATTCTCCAAGCCAGGCTTCAGCAATACATGAACCATGAACTTCCAAATGTTCAAGCTGGTGTTAGAAAAGGGAGAAGAACCAGAGATCAGATTGCCAACATCTGCTGGATCATGGAAAAAGCAAGATAGTTCCAGGAAAACATCTATTTCTGCTTACTGACTATGCCAAAGCCTTTGACTGTTTGGATCACAATACACTGTGGAAAATTATGAAAGAGTTGGGAATACCAGACCATTTGACCTGCTTCTTGAGAAACCTATATGCAGGTCAGGAAACAACAGTTAAAACTGGACATAGAACAACACACTGGTTCCAAATAGGAAAAGGAGTACATCAAGGCTGTATATTGTCACCCTGCCTATTTAACTTATATGCAATGTTCATCATGAGAAACGCTGGGCTGGAAGAAGCACAAGGTGGAATCAAGATTGCTTGGAGAACTTAAATAACCTCAGATATGCAGATGACACCACCCTTATGGCAGAAAGTGAGGAGGAACTAAAAAGCCTCTTGATGAAAGTGAAAGAGGAGAGTGAAAAAGTTGGCTTAAAGCTCAACATTCAGAAAATGAAGATCATGGAATCTGGTTCCATTTCTTCATGGGAAATAGATGGGGAAACAGTAGAAACAGTGTCAGACCTTATTTTTGGAGGCTCCAAAATCACTGCAGTTGGTGACTGCAGCCATGAAATTAAAAAAAAAAAAAAAACAGTTATTCCTTGGAAGAAATATTATGACAAACCTAGATAGCATATTGAAAAGCAGAGACATTACTTTACCAACAAAGGTTCATCTAGTGAGGGCTTTGGTTTTTCCAGTGGTCATGTATGGATGTGAGGGTTGGACTGTGAAGAAAAATGAGCTCACAGGAACTGATGCTTTTGAACTGTGGTGTTGGAGAAGACTCTTGAGAGTCCCTTGGACTGCAAGGAGATCCAACCAGTCCATTCTGAAGGAGATGAGCCCTGAGATTTCTTTGGAAGGAATGATGCTAACGCTGAAACTCTAGTACTTTGGCCACCTCATGCGAAGAGTTGACTCATTGGAAAAGACCCTGATGCTGGGAGGGATTGGGGGCAGGAGGAGAAGGGGACGACCGAGGATGAGATGGCTGGATGGCATCACTGACTCGATGGGCATGGGTCTGGATGAACTCCGGGAGTTGTTGATGGACAGGGCGGCCTCGCGTTCTGTGATTCATGGGGTGGCAAAGATTCGGATACGACCGAGCGACTGAAATGAACTGGTTATCCTTTTTATTTCTGTGTTGTCTGTTTGACTTCTCCATTATCATTTCTAATTTTATTGATTTGATTTTTCTCCCTTTGTTTCTTGATGAGTCTTGCTGATGGTTTTTCAATTTTATTTATCCTCTCAAAGCACCAGCTTTAGGCTTTGTTGAGTTTTACTGTGGTCCCTTTGTTCCTTTTGCATTTATTTCTGCCCTAATTTTTAAGGTTTCTTCCTTCTACTAACCCTGGTGTTCTTCATTTCTTCCTTTTCTAGTTGCTTTAGGTGTAGAGTTAGGTTATTTATTTGACTTTTTTCTTGTTTCTTGAGGTATGCCTGTATTGCTTTGAACCTTTCCCTTAGCACTGCTTTTACAGTGTCCCACAGATTTTGGGTTGTTGTGTTTTCAGTTTCATTCGTTTATATGGATATTTTGATTTTTTTATTTATTCTGTGATTTGTTGGTTATTCAGCAGCGTGTTGTTAAGCCTCCATATGTTGGAATTTTTAATAGTTTTTCTCCTCTAACTGAGATCTATTCTTATTGCATTGTGGTCAGAAAAGATGCTTGGAATGATTTCATTTTTTTTTTTTTTAATTTACCAAGGCTAGATTTATGGGCCAGGATGTGATCTATCCTGGAGAAGTTTCCATGTGTGCTTGAGAAAAAGGTTAAATTCATTGTTTAGGGGTGAAATGTCCTATAGATATCAATTAGGTCTAACTGGTCTATTGTATCATTTAAAGTTTGTGCTTCCTTGTTAAGCTTCTTTTTAGTTGATCTATCCATAGGTATGAGTGGGGTATTAAAGTCTCCACTATTATTGTGTTATTGTTAATTTCCCCTTTCATACTGGTTAGCATTTTTCTTACATATTGAGGTGCTCCTATGTTGGGTGCATATATATTTATAATTGTTGTGTCTTCTTCTTGGATCAATCCTTTAATCATTATGTAGTATCCTTCTTTGTCTCTTTTCACAGCCTTTGTTTTAAAGTCTATTTTATCTCATGTGAGTATTGCTATTCCTGCTTTCTTTTGGTCTCTATTTGTGTGGAATATCTTTTTCCAGCCTTTCACTTCCTGTCTGTATGTGTCCCTTGTTTTGAGGTGGGTCTCCTGTAGACAACATATATAGGGGTCTTGTTTTTGTATCCATTCAGCCAGTCTTTGCCTTTTGGTTGGGGCATTCAACCCATTTACATTTAAGGTAACTATTGATAAGTATGATCCCATTGCCATTTACTTTATTGTTTGGGTTCGAGTTTATACTCCCTTTTTGTGTTTCCTGCTAGAGAAGATCATTTAGCATTTGTTGGAGAGCTGGTTTGGTGGTGCTGAATTCTCTCAGCTTTTGCTTGTCTGTAAAGCTTTTGATTTCACCTTCATGTTTGAATGAACTCCTTGCTCAGTACAGTAATCTGGACTGTAACTTTTTTTCATTCATCCCTGTAAGTATATCCTGCCATTCCCTCCTGGCCTGAAGAGTTTCTATTGAAATATCAGCTGTTATCCTTATGAGAATTCCCTTGTGTGTTATTTGTTGTTTTTCCCTTGCTACTTTTAATATTTCTTCTTTGTGTTTATCTTTGTTAATTTGATTATTATATGTCTTGGGGTGTTTTGCCTTGAGTTTATCCTGTTTGGGACTCTGGGTTTCTTGGACTTGGGTGATTATTTCCTTCCCCATTTTAGGGAAGATTTCAACTAATATGTCCTTAAGTATTTTCTCATGGTCTTTCTTGTTTTCTTCTTCTATGATTCGCCTATGAGTTGAATGTTAGAGTGGTTAATGTTGTCCCAGAAGTCTCTGAGATTATCCTCATTTCTTTTAATTCATTTTTCTTTTTTCCTTTCTGATTCATTGATTTCTACCATTCTACCTTCTACCTCACTAATCTTAGCTTCTGCCTCCATTATTCTACTATTGCATTATTCATTATATATTAACTTTTTTTATTTCTTCTAGGTTCTCGTTAAACCTTTCTTGCATCTTTTCAAGGCTTGTCTCTAGGCTATTCATCTGTGATTCCATTTTGTTTTCAAGATTTTTGATCATTTTCATTGTCATTATTCAGAATTATTTATCTAATTGATTCCCTATCTCTTCCTCTTTTGTTTGGTTTGGTGGGCATTTATCCCGTTCCTTTACCTGCTGGGTATTCCTCTGTCTCTTCCTCTTGTTTTTATTGCTGAGTTTGGGGTGGGCTTTCTGTATTCTGGCAGTGTGTGGAGTTCTCTTTATTGTGGAATTTCCTCACTATGGGTAGGGTTTTACGGTGGCTTATCAAGGTTTCCTGTTTAGGGAAGCTTGTGTCGGTGTTCTGGTGGGTGGAGCTGGATTTCTTCTCTTTTCAGTGCAATAAAGTGACCAATGATGAGTTATGAAATGTCAGTGGGTTTGGGGTGACTTTGGGCAGCCTGTATATTGAAGCTCAAGGCTGTGTTCCTGTGTTGCTGGAGAATTTGCGTAGTATGTCTTGCTTTGGAACTTGTTGGCCCTTGAGTGGTGCTTGGTTTCAGTATGGGTATGGAGGCATTTGATGATCTCCTGTCAATTAATGTTCCCTGGAGTCAGGAGTTCTCTGGTGTTCTCAGGATTGGGACTTAAGTCTCCTGCTTCTGGTTTTCAGTCTTATTTTTACAGTAGCATCAAGATTTCTCCATCTATATAGCACGATTGATAAAACATCTAGGTTAATAATGAAAAGTTTCTCCACAGTGAGGGACACCCAGAGAGGTTCATAGAGTTACATGGAGAAGAGAGGAGGGAGGAGGGAGACAGAGGTTACCTGAATGAGATGAGGTGGAATCAAAAGAGGAGAGAGCAAGATAGCCAATAATCACTTCCTCATGTGTATTCCACAGTCTGGACTGCTCAGAAATGTTCTTGGAGTTATACAGAGAAGAGAAGAGGGAGGAATGAGACAGAGGTGCCAGGCCGATAAGGGGGGAATCAAAACAAAAGGAGAGAGACAGATCCAGCCAGCAATCAGTTCCCTAAGTGTTCTCCACCATCCAGAACACACAAAGAGATTCACAGAGTTGGGTAGAGAAGAGAAGGGGGAGGGAGGAGATAGAGGCGACCTGGTGAAGAAAAAGGAGAGTCCAAAAGGGGAGAGAGGAGTCAAGCCAGTAATCTCATTTCCAAGTAAAAATGAGTACTGAAGATTGGGTTTTTAAAGGTACACAATTGATAACAAATACCAAAAAGAAAAGAAAAAAAAGAAAAGATTAAAAATCTAGAGTAGAGGTTGGATTTTCAATAATACAATATTAAAAACAAAAAAGTCACAAAAATATCATATATATATGAAGTTTGCTTTAAAAATAGGGTCTCTCTCTCTCTCTCTTTTTTTTTTTTTTTTGCAAAGTAATAGTAGGTTATAAAAATGAAAATTAAAGGAGTAATAGAGGACTTAAAATTTTTTTTTTAATTTTTTTAAAAAAGAATGATAGTAAAAATATATCTAAGACTCTCTCTGGTGTCCTTGATCCAGCTTATATTTCTCAAGATCTATAGGCCCCTTCCTATGTAGTTGGTACTAAATACAGGGTTTTAATCTTTTGCACCTGTCACTTCCAAGGAGGTTCCCTCTGTTTTAGCTTCTTCTGTTTGCTGGTCTCTTCAGTGTCTAATTTCTGCCCTGACACAGAGGGCGGTGGTGGACACTTTTTTAGGCTCACTTGTTCAGTCTTGCTGTGGGGAGGGAGGAACACTGCAAACAAATAACACTGGCGTGTGCTCACAGTGTCTTTGGCCACACTTGGTTTGCCCCTGCTCACAGAGTCTGTGCTTTCCCTGTCAACACTCCTTAGCCTCTAAGTTGCTTTGCCGGGAACTGTCTGAGGCCGGCCCTGGGTTGTATGCACTTCCCAGGTCAAAGCCACTCAGCTTCAGGTACTCGTGTTTTCCTCAGAGACACAGATTCGGTTGGGCCTGCGTTTTGTGCCCTTCCCAGGTCCGAGCAGCTCAGATGACCAGGTGTTTGGCAAGTGCAGTCACTGCAACTTATCACCTTCCCCGTCCCTGCCGCTCAGTTTTCTGGGTGTACAACCGGCGTACCTTCTCAGGCGGATGTTGACCATCCAGAATCCCAAGAAGTCTTAGTTAGCAATAAAGCCTGCTTGCAGTTTGGTAGATAATGCCTCTCTGGGGCCACGACTGCCCCCTTCAGGCTCTGGCTGCATGTCACTGGAAGGAGATGGTCTGCAGCCCTCTAGCTCTGCTCAGTCCTTTGTTCTATGAGCAGGCCTGAAGATGGCTTAGGTTAGGGCTTTTCGGGTAGCTCTAGTCAGTCCTTTGTTCTGTGAGCAGGCCTGCGGTGTCTTAGGTTAGTGCTTTTCACCTGTTAGCTATCCCACAGTCTGGTTTGCTAGCCCAAGTTAATTCCTTCAGATTGCCCTCGGGGCATTCGGGCCCCGTCCTCACTCTAAGCAATGCAGACTGCACCTCCCTGCCCAGCCCCTGCTTGCTAGTGGTGGATGCAGAGGTCTATGCTGCTTCTCCGCTGGGAGAGTTACCGTTGGGCACATAATCTGTGGGTTTTAATTATTTATTTATTTTTCCTCCCGGTTATGTTGCCCTCCGTGGTTCCAAGGCTCACCACAGACTCAGCGGTGAGAGTGTTTCCTAGTGTTTGGAAACTTCTCTCTTTTTCAAGACTCCCTTCCAGAGATGGAGCTCCATCCCTACCTCTTTTGTATCTCTTTTTGTCTTTTATATTTTTTTCTACCTCCTTTCAAAGACAATGGGCTGCTTTTCTGGGTGCCTGATGTCCTCTGCTGGCATTCAGAAGTTGTTTTATGGAATTTATTCAGCTTTCAGATGTTCTTTTGATGAATTTGTGGGGGAGAAAGTGATCTCCCTGTCCTATTCCTCCACCATCTTAGGACCACCAGTAAATGCTTTTTATAAATAAATAGAAAACAGAATCCAAGAGCAGAACAATCTGCTAAATGTTGCATGTCAAACCAATGGTATGCCTGAAAACTGAAACCAAGTATTTTGACTCAGATAAATTTTCTTTTTTCTTAATATACCTTATGATTTCTCAGAAGACCACATGTGGCTGCAATAATTTCATTTGAATGATGATTAGCATTTCCCAAAATGAATGAGCAATAAATTAATAAGTCAAAGTGGCTGAAAAATTGGAAATAGCTTTATTAATTTGAAAATGATTAAAATGAGTTTTAAATTTCATTGAACACAAGTTGACTATTATAATTCTTTTTTGAAATGTTAATATCTTTGCATTTGAACTGGCTACATTGCTGAATCTATTCCTATGAAAACTAATGTTAAACTGCATCCCCCTTCAAAGGATGATATAAAAATACTGAACCGAATGGCCAACCCATTTTGTGATATGCATGATTTGTATCATACAAATATGTTACATGTATGATTTGTAACCAAAATCATATAATTTTTAGTGTTTTCAGTGAGAGCTATTGTTGTTTAGTCCCTAAGTCCTGTCTGACTCTTTGTGACCCCTTGTACTGTAACACTTAGGGCTCCTCTGTCCTCCACTACCTCTTAGCATTTACTCAAATTAATGTTCATTGAGTTAGTGATGCTATCTAGCCATCTCATCCTCTTCTGCCCCCTTCTCAATTTGCTTTCAGTCTTTCCCAGCATCAAAGTCTTTTCCAATTAGTTAGCTCTCACAACAGATGGCATAAGTATTGGAAATTTAGCTTCAGCATCAGTCCTTCCAATGAATAGTCAGTGTTGAATTCCTTTAGATCCGACTGGTTTCATCTATGTGCAGTCCAGGGGACTCTCAAGAGTCTTCTCCAGCACCACAGTTCTAAACCACTCAGTATGGCACTCAGCCTTCTTTATGGTCCAACTCTCAAATTCATACATGACTACTGGAAAAATCACAGCTTTGACTATACAGATCTTTGTTGGCAAAGTTGTGTCTCTGTTTTGTAATATACTCTCTAAGTTTGTCATAGTTTTCCTTCAAGGAGCAAGCATCTTTTTATTTCATGGCTTCAGTCACTGTTCTCATTGATTTTGGAATCCAAGAAAATAAAATCTGTCACTGCTTCCACTTTTCCCCACTTCTATTTGCCATGAAGTGATGGGACCAGATACCATGATCTTAGTCTTTGAATGTGGAGGTTTTTTTTTTGGAGGGGGGCAGGCTTTTTTATCTTTATTTTTTAAATTATTTATTTTACTTGGAGGCTAATTACTTTACAATATTGTAGTGGTTTTCACCATACATTGACATGAATCAGCCATAGGTGTATATGTGTTCCTCATCCTGAACCCCCCTCCCACCTCCCTTCCATCCCATCCCTCACGGTCATTGCAATGCACCACCCCTGAGCACCCTGTCACATGCATCGACCTAGACTAGTGATCTGTATCACATATGATAATATACATGTTTCAATGTTATTCTCTCAAGTCTTTCCACCTTTGCCTTCTCCGACAGAGTCCAAAAGTCTGTTCTATATATCTGTGTCTCTTTTGCTGTCTCACATATAGGGTCATTGTTATCATCTTTCTAAATATATTTGCTTTGGTATACTCTATTGGTGTTTTTCATTCTGACTTACTTCACTCTATAATAGGCTCCAGTTTCGTCCACCTCATTAGAACTGAATCAAATGCATTATTTTTAATAGCTGAGTAATATTCCATTCTGTATATGGAATATTACATACAACATTCTGATGCATTCATCTGCCGATGGGCATCTAGGTTGCTTCCATGTCCTGGCTATTGTAAAGAGTACTGTAGTGAACATTGGGGTACACATGTCTCTTTCAGTTCTGGTTTCCTTGGTGTGTGTGCCCAGCAGTGGTGTTGCTGGGTCATATGGCAGTTCTATTTCCAGGTTTTTCAGGAATCTCCACACCGTTGTCCATAATGGCTGTACTAGTTTGCATTCCCACCAACAGTGTAAGAGGGTTCCCTTTTCTCCACACCCTCTACAGAATTTATTGCTTGTAGACTTTTGTATAGCAATCATTCTGACAAGTGTGGGATGGTACCTCATTGTAGTTTTGATTTGCATTTCTGTGATAATGAGCAATGTTGAGCATCTTTTCATGTGCTAGCCATCTGTATGTTTTGTTCGGGGAAATGTCTGTTTAGTTATTTGGTCCATTTTTTTATTGGGTCATTTATTTTTCTGGAATTGAGCTGCAGGAGTTGCTTGTATATTTTTGAGATTAATTCTTTGTCAGTTGCTTCCTTTGCTATTATTTTCTCCCATTCTGAAGGCTGTCTTTTCACCTTGCGTATAGTTTCCTTCATTGTGCAAAAGCTTTTTAAGTTTAATTAGGTCCCATTTGTTTTTGCTTTTATTTCTATTACTGTATGAAGTGGGTCGTAGAGGATCCTGCTGTGATTTATGTCAGAGGTGTTTTGCCTATGTTTTCCTCTAGGATTTTTATAGTTTCTGGCCTTGCATTTGGATCTTTAATCCATTTTGAGTTTATTTTTACATATGGTGTTAGAAAATGTTCTAGTTTCATCCTTTTACAAGTGGTTGACCAGTTTCCCCAGCACCACTTGTTAAAGAGATTGTCTTTTCTCCACTGTATATTCTTGCCTCCTTTGTCAAAGATAAGGTGTCCATAGGTGCATGGATTTATCTCTGGGCTTTCTATTTTGTTCCATTGATCTATATTTCTGTCTTTGTGCTAGTACCATACTGTCTTGATGACTGTAGCTTGGTAGTATAGTCTGAAGTCAAGCAGGTTTTGAATATAGAGTTTTAAGTGAGTTTTTTTACTCTCTTCTTTCACCCTCATCAACAAGTTCTCTAATTCCTCTTTGGTTTCTGCCATTAGAGTGGTATTATCTGCATATATGAGGTTATTGATATTTCTCCTGGAAATCTTGATTCCAGTTTGTGCTTCATTCTGCCAGACATTTTGCATGCTGTACTCTGTATATAAGTTAAATAAGCAGGGTGACAATATATACCCTTGACAGACTCTTTTCCCATTTTGAACCAGTCAGTTGTTCCTGTCTCGTTCTAACTGTTACAAGGAGAGATATTTGCATCAATTGATAATATGCCATTTAAGCATTTTTCTTTCTATTTTCCCCATAGATTTTCCTCTGGTTATTCATGTCATTTGAGCACAACTACTTAAGTGTATTTATTTATGACTCTAAAATACAGTAGAAAGTGATGTTAATATGCTCTGAATATTATACTACACTTCACATATATAATGAGCTGACTGAGTTTCCTAAGGCTGGTAACTATAGTTATTTCCTCATCTTGCTACCCAGAACTTCCCAAGCAGAAATAATCAAGAATCAGAAGTGAAGAAACTTTATGACCTTGGAAACAAAATAGAGCATGTTCTTTTACATCTCTGAAATGTTTGCAGTTATTAAAAGATGTTATCCAGAGTGGTGGAACCAAAGTAAAATTTATTTTCAAAAGGTAAAAGAGAGGATGAATAGAAATTAATATAATTGTTATTTTATAAAGTCATCACTTTATATACTGCATTATTTCTGTTGTATGAATATTCATTATTAATTACTTTAATTATTCATTTATTTAACAAATATTTTTTGAGCATCTGCTATGTACCATAATAAGAACTGAGTATGGAATGTTGAATGAAACCATACAGAGATATGATCTCTGTCCTCATACATATTACATTATAGCAGGGAGACTAACAAGAAACAGGATCTACTCAGTGGATAAGTTCTATGAAAACAATAAATCAGAGTAAGAAAATATAGAGTTACTGTCAGGAGAGGGACTATAATTTTTAACAGAATGATCTTGGAGAATCTATGAGAAGATGACATGGGAGCAGATCTGAATGATTCAAATTTGTTAGTTACACGAAGATCTTGACATTTTAAAGAAATACAGAAAACTTTATCTGTATTTCATCATGTCATTTCAATATATCTCTCATAGTCTCACAGCTAAGATGGAGATAAGCAAACTAGCTGTTTGGGTAGACTAAATATTGGTGAACAACAGTGCTCAGGTTGTTCTGATGAAAGAAACAATGGCACCATAGAGCAAGCCATGTCCTTGTGGCATGGTGTAAGACATTGGTCTTACCCTAGTCCTGGTTACTGATGTGATCAATTACATGAATGAGGGTATAGAAATAATAAAAATAGTTCTATGGAGAACAAGGAAGTGAGATTATATTAGATAATGAAATCTATGTTTTTATAATGAGTTTTATCATCCCGAATCTATAAAACTACATGTATCTATATACTTTCTTTTATGGCTTCTTGGTATTCTGTGTCCTGTTTGAAAGCCCAGCAAGATTATTTTAAGACATACACATTGTTTTCTAGCACTTTATTAGTTATATTTTAGTGTAAGCACTGAGGTAGCGATTAGTTTTAAGTTTTTTTTTTCCCCAAATGACTAATCTCTTCTATCAATGCCACTTTTTAAGAAACTATTGTCCTCACTGATTTGAAATGCCACTTATGTCATAATCATACAAATTCACACATGTATTCTTAGTGAAGTTACATATATGTCTGGATGATTTATTCTGTTCCATTTATCTGTCTCTTCTTGTGTGTGGGCTCATGATTTAAAAGTTTAGAGAGTTTCATGAGATTAAAGTTTTTTTTTGTTTTTGCTTTTTTTTTTTTATGTAGATGGAGCCTGAACAACAACAACAACAACAAAAAAAAAAAACAAGTTCGTTCAATTATGTAGTGAGACAGACAATCTAGCCCTACAACAGAGGTACTGAAAACAAAGTCACTATTACTCTGACTTTCTCTAAAATAGTAAATGACAAGAGTCAGAGCCCATGTCAAAACAGCTGCTGGGTGAAGAGTAGCAGAGAGTTGAAGGAGAAGGCCTGATAAAGGATAAAAATTAAGGAGAGCTCATGAAGGAGCTTATACATGTTAAGGAGTTTGCTTTTTGCCTTGTTGACAGTAGGAAACCTTTGATAAATTTAAAGGTAGGGAGCGACACTGTCACGACTCTTTCAGAAGATTATTCCAGTAGCAGAGTAGAGGACTGAGACTGACTGAATAATGAAAACATTTCTAGTTAAAAATCCTTCTGTAGATTTTTATTTGCTTTTTAACGAATCTTACTAGGAAGCTGAAATGTTTTATCTAGTCATTAAATGACTTTGGTCATTTTTCTTCTGTCTTTGCCCACAAAATTATAGATCTCTCTTCTGAGAGATCCACCGTGGGGTTGCTTCTGAGAAGCAACTTTACATCCAACGAGAGCAGCGGCACAGGGCACAGGAAGGTTGAGAGAAGCTACTCCATGTTCAAGATCAGGAGGGGTGGCCGTGAGGAGATACCCCTCGTCCAAGGTAAGGAGCATGGCTGCGCTTTGCTCGAACAGCCATGAAGAGATACCCCATGTCCAAGGTAAGAGAAACCCAAGTAAAATGGTAGGTGTTGAGAGAGGCATCAGAGGGCAGACACACTGAAACTATAATCACAAAAACTAGTCAATCTGATCACATGGACCACAGCCTTGTCTAACTCAATGAAACTAAGCCATGCCTTATGAGGCCACCCAAGATGGGCAGGTCATGAAGGAGAGGTCTGCCACAGTGAATGTGGTCCACTGGAGAAGGGAATGGCAAACCACTTCAGTATTCTTGCCTTGAGAACCCCATGAACAGTATGAAAAGGCAAAATGATAGGATACTGAAAGAAGAACTCACCAGGTCAGTAGGAGCCCAATATGCTACTGGAGATAAGTAGAAAAATAACTCCACAAAGAATGAAGGGATGGAGCCAAAGCAAAAACAATACCCAGTTGTGGATGTGACTAGTGATAGAAGAAAGGCCCGCTTGCTGTAAAGAGCAGTATTGCATAGGAACCTGGAATGTCAGGTCCATGAATCAAGGCAAATTGGAAGTGGTCAAACAAGAGATGGCAAGAATGAACATCGACATTCTAGGAATCAGTGAACTAAAATGGACTGGAATGGGTGAATTTAACTCAGATGACCATTATATCTACTACTGTGGGCAGGATTCCCTTAGAAGAAATGGAGTAGCCATCATGGTCAACAAAGAGGTCCGAAATGCAGTACTTGGATACAATCTCAAAAATGACAAAATGATCTGTGTTCGTTTCCAACGCAAACCATTCAATATCATGGTAATCCAAGCCTATGCCCCTAGGAGTAACGCTGAAGAAGCTGAAGTTGAACGGTAATATGAAGACATACAAGACCTTTTAGAACTAACACCCAGAAAAAAAGATGTCCTTTTCATTATGGGAGACTGGAATGCAAAAGGAGGAAGTCAAGAAACACCTGGAGTAACAGGCAAATTTGGCCTTGGAATGTGGAATGAAGCAGGGCAAAGACTAATAGAGTTTTGCCAAGAAAATGCACTGGTCATAGCAAACACCCTCTTCCAACAACACAAGAGAAGACTCTACACATGGACATCACCAGATGGTCAACACCGAAATCAGATTGATTATATTCTTTGCAGCCAAAGATGGAGAAGCTCTATACAGTCAAAACACCCAGAAAAAAAGATGTCCTTTTCATTATGGGAGACTGGAATGCAAAAGGAGGAAGTCAAGAAACACCTGGAGTAACAGGCAAATTTGGCCTTGGAATGTGGAATGAAGCAGGGCAAAGACTAATAGAGTTTTGCCAAGAGAATGCACTGGTCATAGCAGACACCCTCTTCCAACAAAATAAGAGAAGACACTACACATGGACATCATCAGATAGTCAAAACCAAAATCAGATTGATGATATTCTTTGCAGCCAAAGATGGAGAAGTTCTAGACAGTCAGCAAAAACAAGACCAGGAGCTGACTGTGGCTCAGATCATGAAGTCCTTATTGCCAAATTCAGACTGAAATTGAAGAAAGTGGGCAACACCACTAGACCATTCAGGTATGACCTAAATCAAATCCCTTATGATTATACAGTGGAAGTGAGAAATAGATTTAAGGGACTAGATCTGATAGACAAAGTGCCTTATGAACTATGGATGGGTGTTTGTGACATTGTATAGGAGACATGGATCAAGAGCATCCCATAGAAAATAAATGCAAAAAACAAAATGGCTGTCTGAGGAGGCCTTACAAATAGCTGTGAAAAGAAGAGAAGCAAAAAGTAGGGAGAAAAGGAAAGACATAAGCATCTGAATTCAGAATTCCAAAGAATAGCAAGGAGAGATAATAAAGCATTCCTCAGTGATCAATGCAAAGAAATAGAAGAAATCAACAGAATGGGAAAGACTAGAGATCTCTTCAAGAAAATTAGAGATACCAGGGGAACATTTCATGCAAAGATGGGCTCAATAAAGGACAGAAATGGTATGGACCTAACAGAAGCAGAAGATATTAAGAAGAGGTGGCAAGAATACACAGAAAAACTTTGACCAAGATAGTCATGATGGTGTGATCACTCACCTAGAGCCAGACATCCTGGAATGTGAAGTCAAGTGGGCTTTAGAAAGCATCATTATGAAAAAAGCTAGTGGAGACGATGGAATTCCAGTAGAGCTACTTCAAATCATGGAAGATGTTGCTGTGCAAGTGCTGCACTCAATATACCAGCAAATTTGGAAAACTGAGCAGGGCCACAGGGCTGGGAAAGGTCAGTTTTTATTCCAATCCCAAAAAAGGGAATGCCAAAGAATGCTCAAAGACCTCACAATTGCACTCATCTCACACGCTAGTAAAGTAATGCTCAAAATTCTCTAAGCTAGACTTGAGCAAGACATGAACCATGAACTACCAGATGTTCAAGCTGATTTTAGAAAAGGCAGAGGAACCAGAGATCACATTGCCAACATCTGCTGGATCATGGAAAAAGCAAGATAGTTCCAGAACAACATCTATTTCTGCCTTATTGACTGTGCCAAAGCCTTTGACTGTATGGATCACAACAAACTTTGGAAAATTCTGAAAGAGATTGGAGTACCAGACCACCTGACCTGCCTGTTGAGAAACCTGTTTGTAAGTCAGGAAGCAACAGTTTGAACTGGACATGGAACAACAGACTGGTTCCAAATAGGAAAAGGAGTATGTCAAGTCTGTATATTGTCACCCTGCTTATTTAACTTCTATGCAGAGTATATCATGAGAAACACTGGACTGGAAGAAACACAAGCTGGAATCAAGATTGCTGGGAGAAATATCAATAACCTCAGATATGCAGATGACACTACCCTTATGGCAGAAAGTGAAGAGGAACTAAAAAGCCTCTTGATGAAAGTGAAAGAAGAGAGTGAAAAAGTTGGCTTAATGCTCAACATTCAGAAAATGAAGATCATGGCATCCAGTGCCATCACTTCATGGGAAATAGATGGGGAAACAGTGGAAACAGTGTCACTTTATTTTTGGGGGCTCCAAAATCACTGTAGATGGCGATTGCAGCCAAACTATTAAAAGACACTTACTCTTTGGAAGAAAACTTATGATCAACCTAGGTAGCATATTAAAAAGCAGAGACATTACTTGCCAACAAAGGTCCGTGTAGTCAAGTCTGTGGTCTCTCCAGTGGTCACGTATGGATGTGAGAGTTGGACTGTGAAGAAAAGCCGAGTGCCGAAGAATTGATGCTTTTGAACTGTGGGGTTGGAGAAGACTCTTGAGAGTCGTTGGACTGCAAGGAGATCCAACTAGTCCATTCTAAAGGAGATCAGCCCTGGGTGTTCTTTGGAAGGACTGACTGATGCTATAGCTGAAACTCCAATACTTTGGCCACCTCATGCAAAGAGTTGACTCCTTGCAAAAGACTCTGATGCTGCGAGGGTTTGGGGGCAGGAGGAGAAGGGGACGACAGAGAATGAGATGGCTGGATGGCATCACCGACTCGATGGACATGAGTTTGAGTGAACTCCAGTGGTTGGTGATGGACAGGGAGACCTGGCATGCTACGATTCATGGGGTTGCAAAACGTTGGACACAACTGAGTGATTGAACTGTACTGAACTTATGAGAATGGTACTTTTGTGACTTTAGAAAAAAAATAGTTTTAATGTGAGCTAATCTAGTGACCCTTAAATGTAAGGTTCTTTAGCAAGGGAGAACAGTATTTTTTTCTGGCCAGAGTTGCCTTTTGTTCTGTTGTCTGATTCAGAAATGAAACAAACTATCAGGGAACTCCTTATGGGATTTTTATAGCATGGTGGGTTTTCACCGCAGCAGTGCCCTAAAGGAAACCTGTTTGAACAGAAAATTTGAAATGTCTCTCAAAAGAGGAATGCTTTTTCACAGCTAAATGTCAAGTCAAAAACTGGTTTCTTATCTTCATATTCCCAAGGCAGCAATATTGGAAAGATTTTCTTTTTAAGATCTCTAGAAAGCAAAGAGCACAATTATAAGTTAGCATAGAAGCTATAAATTACGTATTGGAAAATTCTCAAAACATGAGTTTTATTTCAGATGAAGTCAGTGACTTTATTGCCACTTCAACAATGCTTAGTTTAATTTCAAGGCTGAAATATATAATTAAACTATTTTAGTCTAGTCCCCCAGGAAACAGCAGGAAAACTTTAATTTCAAATAAAGATTTGAAGAAATAATTTATTAAACATTTTACTTTTGAAAATCACTGTGATATACAGCCTTTAAAATGAGTTCCAAATGATCCTACTCTCCTAGCATTCACTTTCATGTTAATACTCTCCTCCTGAATGTGGTCTGGCTATTGATTTACTTCTAACAAAGAAAATATGACAGAAGTGATAGTATGTCACTTTTAAGATTAGGTTGTTAAAAGACAGTGACTTCTGACTTAGGTGATTTATCTCACCCACTCTTGGATCAGTCACACTGGAGGAAGACAGATGCTATGTTGTGAGGTAACCCACCAGAAAGGCTCCTGTCCCAAACAACCAAAGTCTACCAAGAACCATATTAGTGAGCTTGGAAATGAATCCCTTCCTTCCCCAGGTAAACCTTCAGTTGCAACCTTAGCCGATTGCTTCACTGTAACCTCATGAAACACCGTGAGCCAGATGCAGAAGATAAATCATGCCTAGATTCTTGGACCAGAGGCAGTATGAAATATTTGTTTTTTCAAGCCATTAAGTGACTATTATGTTTTGAATTAATATTTGGACAACAATAGATAGCTAATACTCTTATGTCTATCCCTAATATGGGTGTCAATTATATTTTACTATTCATTTTCTCAAACTGTTATTTTTCTCTGCATCACAGATAGAGAGTGGGCCCAAAGGTTTATACTCAGATTTGATTATTAAAGAGATCCAATAGTACTTAAGACTCTTTACCATCAGCGTGTTTTTAAAATCACCTTTTAATGATAATAACAAAATAATATTGATGGAAACAAAAAATACAATTCCTCTATTTCCATGACAAGGGTAAACCCATTTATTAATATATACTAGGTCTCTTCTCTTTCCTCATATAGAAGAGACTATTAATGCTCACTCAAGTTTGCTGGGGGAAATATCAATAACCTCAGATATGCAGATGACACCACCCTTATGGCCGAAAGTGAAGAGGAACTAAAGAGTCTCTTGATGAAAGTGAAAGAGGAGAGTCAAAAAATTGACTTAAAGCTCAACATTCAGAAAACTAAGATCATGGCATCTGGTCCCATCACTTTATGGCAAATAGATGGGGAAACAGAGGAAACAGTGAGAGGCTTTATTTTATTGGGCTCCAAATCACTGAAGATGGTGATTGCAGCCATGAAATTAAAAAAACACTTACTTGGAAGGAAAATTATGAGCAACCTAGACAGTATATTAAAAAGCAGAGACATTACTTTGCCAACAAAGGTCCTTCTAGTCAAGGCTATGGTTTTTTCCAGTAGTCATGAATGGATGTGAGAGTTGGACTATAAAGAAAGCTGAATGCTGAAGAATTGATGCTTTTGAACTGTGGTGTTGGAGAAGACTCTTGAGAGTCCCTTGGACTACAAGGAGATCCAACCAGTCCATCCTAGAGATCAGGCCTGGATGTTCATTGGAAGGACTGATGTTGAAGCTGAAACTCCAACACTCTGGCTACCTAATGTGAAGAGTTGACTCATTTGGAAAGACCCTGATGCTGGGAAAGATTGAGGGCAGGAGGAGAAGGGGACGACAGAGAATGAGATGGTTGGATGACATCACCGACTCGATGGACATTTGTTTGGGTAGACTCCGGGAGTTGGTGATGGACAGGGAGGCCTGGTGTGCTGCGGTTGGTGGGGTAAAAAAGAGTCGGACACGACTGAGTGACTGAACTGAACTGAACTGATAACTATCTTCCCCTTTACATTTCCCAGCCTCTTTTGCAATTAGATTTTCCATGTGACTAGTTTTGACCATTATGATATATGTAAGTCTTGAGTGTCACATTCAGGCCAAAGTGAAGATTTTATGTGTCTTCCCTACATACTGCCCCTAAGCTCCAACTGACTGATACTGGGGCAAAAATAAGCCTCTGATTGGCAGCAGCCTGAGGCCTCAAGTAACTGTTTACTAGAAAACTTCATAGCTTGTAAACTGACTAGCTTGGACTGACTGATCCAAGAGCAGGTCATATCTGTTACCAAGCATTTCCCAGCCTTTCCTGATTAACCCCTCTCGATGGATGTGAGTCTGAGTGAACTCCGGGAGTTGGTGGTGGACAGGGAGGCCTGGCGTGCTGCGATTCATGGGGTCGCAAAGAGTTGGACACGACTGAGCGACTGAACTGAACTAACCCTTAAACTCCACCCTGAGGGCAGAAATTGTCTTACTCTGCTTTGACTATTTTGTGTGCAGCATAGGGCTTCCCTGGTGACTCAGATGGAAAAGAATCTGCCTGCAATGTGGGAGGCCCAGATTCGATCCCCAGGTCGGGAAGATCCCCTGAAAAAGGGGATGGCTACTCACTCCAGTATCCTTGCTGGGAAATCCCAGGGACAGAGAAGCCTGGTGGGTTACAGGCCAAGACTCAGATTTGACTGAACAACTAACAGTAAATCCTTAAACTCACTCCAGTTTTGTAAGGAAGAAGGATCTTTTGTTATTTTAACATTAACATTGTCTAAGCAGTAGGCTTCCCTGGTGGCTCAGAGGTTAAAGCATCTGCCTCCAATGCGGGAGACCCTGGCTCAATCCCTGGGTCGAGAAGATCCCCTGGAGAAGGAAATGGCAATCCACTCCAGTATTCTTGCTTGGAGAATCCCATGGACAGAGAAGCCTAGTACATTACAGTCCATGGGGTCGCAAAGAGTCGGACACGACTGAGCGACTTCACCACTACCACCAAGCATTTGCTGTAAGTGATGTTTGAGCTGCTAAATTGTGCCTATAAATAGAAGCTAAAATGGCTTGCATTAATTATACTCTTAAGAGGAAAAAGTCCCTGAAAGGAAAGGAGGCAGAAAAAGCAGGAACAAAAAATGGGCTAGAGTTTATTTTGTTTGAGTTTATTTAGAATTATTTTCTTTTCCTGGGCAAAATTAAAAGGGAACAGTGAATACTGAGTGGTGATTACTGACACTTAAGGAAACTAGCTGTGTGAAGAAGGTTTTTTTAGAACATAGTTCTGGGTGATATGCAATATCATATCACTCTGTCACTTCTTTTAGATCTTAAGTGAATATTTTCATTGGTTTTTAGTGCTCTTCTGGATGGTAAAATAATGTGATAATTATACTCTTAAGAGGAAAAAGTCCCTGAAAGGAAAGGAGGCAGAAAAAGCAGGAACAAAAAATGGGCTAGAGTTTATTTTGTTTGAGTTTATTTAGAATTATTTTCTTTTCCTGGGCAAAATTAAAAGGGAACAGTGAATACTGAGTGGTGATTACTGACACTTAAGGAAACTAGCTGTGTGAAGAAGGTTTTTTTAGAACATAGTTCTGGGTGATATGCAATATCATATCACTCTGTCACTTCTTTTAGATCTTAAGTGAATATTTTCATTGGTTTTTAGTGCTCTTCTGGATGGTAAAATAATGTGACTTTTGAATCAGTAAAGGATTTGGCTACACTAACAATGTTTTATTGAAGACCTACTTTGATCCAGGTATTGTGTTAGAAGCTGCAGATTAAAAATTCAATGAGATAGATATCATTCTTGTTTACAGAACAAGAAAAGGCTTCTCAGGGTTTCCCTGCTGACTCAGTGGTAAAGAATCCACCTGCCAACGCAGGAGGCATGGTTTTGATGCTTGGTCTATGTAGATCCCACATGCCGCAGAGCAACTAAGCCCATGTGCCACAATTACTGAGCCTTTTCTAGAGGCCAGGAGCCAAAACTACTGAAGCCCATGACCCGAGAACCTGTACTCTGCAACAAGAGAAGCCACCACAATGAGAAGCCCATGCACCATAATGAAGAGTAGCCCCCACTCACCACAATTAGAGAAAGCCCATGCAGCAATGAAGACCCAGCACAGATATAAATAAATTAGTAATAAATAAATAAAAGAGAAAATACTTCTCTTTACCCACTAGGAATGTACAGTGTAGAGTAATATACAGAAATTAAATGATGACAGTAATGTGTGATAAGTGCTATCATAAAGGAAGAAGAGGATGGTAAGGAAACACAGAGGAAGGTCTCCTAGATAGGCAGGCAGGCAAGACTTTGAGGAGAAGTGACAGATAAACTAGAACCAAAAATGTGTGTAAGAGCTACTAGGTAAAGGGGGAGGGGAGGTGGTTAGATATCTCAATGGAAATGTTTGTGCCTGGTAGATGGAGATCTTCTTGGAGCACTTACTTTAGTTTCTTTCTGCAGGTTCTTCACAGACCTTAGACCTGAGTTCATGGAGCCAAGCTAAGGGAGGTTATCATGCTACCCTCCTGGAGAAATGGTCCCTCTCTCAAATGCCCATGGAAACACATCTCAGTACCCATGCAAACTCAAGAAAAAGATCTTTTTTTTCTTTTAAATCTACACAATTCAGCTGACTCATTCCAGTAGATTTCAAACAGCATCTCCCCGATATCACCTCTTTGGATCTTTCCCCTGGTGGCTGGGCCAGCAAAGAATCTTACTGCAATGCAGGAGACCCATGTTCAATTCCTGGGTTGGGAACATCACCTGGAGAAGGGAATGGCTACCCACTCTAGTATTCTTGCCTAGAAAATTCCTTGGACAAAGGAGCCTGGTGGGCTACAGTCCATAGGGTCACAAAGAGTCAGACACAACTGAGCAACTAACACTATCACCTCCTTAGACATGTCTGAATTCCTCCAGTGAGCAAACTGTGGCTTCAAACCTTTACTATTCCACATACACACATCAAGTATTTGTCTATAATACTCTGTAACCTTAATACACATGTTTAGTGAGAGCTTAATATTTTATTATATTAATATAGGCTGATTTATTTAATAATTCATCAGTTAATTATTCATTCATCAGGAGACCTTTACGTTGTTAATGGCATTTCCCAATTATAGTTAACATTTTAATTAATGCCTTTAGACATCTATTTTCTGTTGCTTTATTTTCTTACATAAAGCCTTAGGAATCAATTACTGGATTGCTGAAGCATTAAGGCACCATGGAAAGAGCATGACTAAGATTATTTTAATTTATTCTTGCTCAAGTTGCTTCACTTCTTAAAGCATAGCTTTTTTTAACCTGTTAAATGGGAAGAATATAAGACCTATATTGTAGGCATGTTGTCAAAATTAATTAAGTGAGCTCATGTAGGGAAGCCTTAGAAGACAGTGTCTGGTGCTTAGAAAACACTGCTACAGAGAATGCTGTTTAGGCAGCCAGAACAGAAGCTGGCAAACCAGTTGTAAAGCTAATTGCAGTTGTCCAGATAAGTGACAACAGTAGCTTGGACTCATAGCATGATAGTAAAATTAGTGAAAAATATATGACTTCAAGATCTATCTCACATAGAACTGAGAAGATTTGCTTATGGGTTAAAACTCAGGAGGGTGGTGAAGAGAGGAGTCAGAATAGCTGTAAGGTTTTTGTGCTGAGCAATGGAAAGGATAATATTGCTATATTCTGAAATGAGGGAAGTTCTGATAGGGGGGAACAATTAAGAAATTGGTTTAAATATGATTAATTTGAGATACTTATCAGGCATCCAAGGAATGATGTCCAGTAGGCAGTTAGACATACCAGCCTGGCACCTGGGAGAAGAGAAAAAGGCTAGATTATAGTAGTAACAGTCTTCCACCTCTAGGCAGTATTTAAAACCAAGCATCTGGACAAGATCACCAAGGAAGTAAGTGTAGGTAGAAAAGGAAAGAGGTCCAGGAACTGAGCTCTAGGCCTCTCCACCCTTTATTGTGCAGAGAGATAAGGAAAACTGCAAAGGAAATTGAGGAGGGACTGCTGAAGCAGGACAAGATTCAGGTAAGTGTAGTGTCACACAAATTTGGGGAAGCAAATTTTCACTCTGGAGTTTGACCGTGAATGACTTGGGAGAGCTTCTAGTCTCTCAGATGGGGGACCAGGCTGCAGAGAAAGGTTGTTGCTGGAAAAATAGACACAAGATTCTGAAGTCAGAGATATTTCTATTTGAATACAGGTTATAGGACTTCCCTGGTGGCTCAGATGGTAAAGACTCTGCCTGCCATATGGGAGACCCATGTTCCATCCCTGGGTTAGGAAGATCTGCTGGAGAAGAGAATGGCTACTCATTCCAGTATTCTTGCCTGAGAATCCCATAGGCAGAGAAGCCTGGCAGACTGCAGTCCATGGGATTGCTAAGAGTAGGACGTGAATGAGCAAACAAACCTTTCACTTTCACTTTTTGTACTACTACAAGACATGGTACCTTGAGCACATCACTAAACCTCTGTCTCCTTCAGTTTCCTTATGCAGTAAGAGAATATAAACAATACATAGCACACTGTGTTGTTGTGAATATTAATGAGATAATTCACACAGTGTAGAACATACAGAGAAGTGTGGATATACAGTAAGAATTCAAAAAAAAAAGGGGGAGGAGAAACACATTATTTTACTAACAGTCATTGCTATTACCAATGCAGTCCATTTTATTATAAAATTGTGAGTAAGGAATAAAACTGTCACACTCAGCATAGTGTCTGGCACATGACAGGTTATCAAGGAAAAGTGGGTGTATATGTGTACATACATAGTCACAAATGGAAGCACTTTTATAAAACTCTTGAGGCAATGTCTTGGTTAAGTACTAACTGTGTAAAAATTATGGTAATAGATGCCAATTTAATCATGGGATAACACAATTCTAAGCAACTTAACGTGGAAAAACTGGATTCATCACTTTAACCACTCTTTGATGATGTCACTGTTGCCCCTTCTCAGATAACAGAAGAAGAAATTTAGGCAAAGAGAGCCAATTTCATATGGCAAGAACAACTTGAAGCCCATGGTTTGGCTCTTATCCCTGCACTTTAACTGTGAGTAGCAGATCAATAATGGGTAAACATTCAAAGGTGAGAAGCAGCTGTGATGAAGGCAACTGGCTTGCTCATCATTGTAATGTTTGTCTTTGGGGAACATCTTTGTGCCTTCAGTCTCAGTAAGTGCTCTCTTCCTGAAAGGGCTGTCCAATGACACAAACTGCTGCTGAGATCCCAGACCCTGAAAGCAATGATCCCTCATCTTAATGTAAAAGTTAGCCTTCTCATTGCTTCTGTTCCTCTCTTGATTTGCCACTGAGAGCTCTTTGCTGACTTACTATGAATTTCTACTCTGTACACGTCAAGTAATCTGTACATTTCACAGTAATTAATCATCTAATGGTCTCCAGAAATAAGAGGAAATTGTTTTTGAGTGAGTGCTGTTGGAAGTCTTCAGAATGAGTGATAGTTTGTTTTGATTGTTTCATATTTTGAATGTCTTTTTTTTTCTTTTTTTTTTTTTTGAATGTCTTCTAATTTTATTATTGTGGTTTGTTGTGTCCTGATTTATGGAATTAGGATTATTTCATAATGTAATTTGTGCTCTGTGTTTAGCTTGTGATCAGGAAAAGGATGATATTCTTTTTTTTCTAATAATATTTTTACAAGGTAAATGTAGATATTTTGAAATCTTTCCAGTATATTAAAAAAAAAAACACCTCAAAACAGTTTTAACAGGTTTTATATATTTGCAACTTTGGAGTAACAGCTCATGATAAAGAATCCACAAACAGTTGCCAATTATGTGCTTTCATTCTCTAAATATTCTACTGTGGTGCTAATGAGATCATGGCAAATTAAAAGGAAGTGAATGAATATTTAAAGATTTATTGAGGAAGGAATTATATTTAACATACACTATATAATTGAAGAAAGTGGGCAACACCACTAGACCATTCAGGTATGACCTAAATCAAATCCCTTATGATTATACAGTGGAAGTGAGAAATAGATTTAAGGGTCTAGATCTGATAGATAGAGTGCCTGATGAACTATGGAATGAGGTTCGTGACATTGTACAGGAGACAGGGATCAAGACCATCCCCATGGCAAAGAAATGCAAAAGAGCAAAATGGCTGTCTGGGGAGGCCTTACAAATAGTTATGAAAAGAAGAGAAGCGAAAAGCAAAGGACAAAAGGAAAGATATAAGCATCTGAATGCAGAGTTCCAAAGAAGAGCAAGAAGAGATAAGAAAGCCTTCTTCAGTGATCAACGCAAAGAAATAGAAGAAAACAACAGAATGGGAAAGACTAGAGATCTCTTCAAGAAAATCAGAGATACCAAGGGAACATTTCATGCAAAGATGGGCTCGAT
>SJXQ01003087.1:0-17605 GCA_006408695.1 Aepyceros melampus | reverse complement strand
ACTCTTGAGAGTCCCTTGGACTGCAAGGAGATCCAACCAGTCCATTCTGAGGGAGATCAACCCTGGGATTTCTTTGGAAGGAATGATGCTAAAACTGAAGCTCCAGTACTTTGGCCACCTAATGCGAAGAGTTAACTCATTGGAAAAGACCCTGATGCTGGGAGGGATTGGGGGCAGGAGGAGAAGGGGACGACCGAGGATGAGATGGCTGGATGGTATCATGGACTCAGTGGACATGAGTCTGAGTGAACTCCGGGAATTGGTGATGGACAGGGAGGCCTGGCGTACTGCGATTCATGGGGTCGCAAAGAGTCGGACACGACTGCACGACTGAACTGAACTGAATTGATATATCCGTTTATGTCCTTGAAAATATTTAATAATTCAGGCTACTGTTCTATACCACGTTTTATAACTATGCCATTGTCTTTCCATTTCCTAAACAAAACCAAAATAGCATAAAACCAAAACTGTTTCACTGAGGACTTGCAATGGCTTCATTTTTTCCAGATTTATTGAGATATAATTAACAAAATTATATCTATTTCAGGTACCTAACATGATGGTTTAATATACATATACATTGAAAGTGAAAAGTGAAAGTGTTAGTCATTCAGTTATGTTCAACTCTTTGCAATCCTATTGACTGTAGATTGCCAGGATCTTCTGTCCATGGGATTCTCCAGACAAGAGTACTGGAGCGGGTTGCTATTTCCTTCGCCAGGGGATCTTCCTGATCTAGGGATCGAACCCAAGTCTTCTGCATTGCAGGCAGATTCTTTACCATCTGAGCCACCAGGGAAGCCCCACATATACATTATAAAATGATTATTACAATCGAGATATCACATCCACCACCTCACATAGTTACCTTTTTTATTGTAGTTGTGGTTGCAAACACAAGATCTCTCTAGCAAAGTTCAAGTACACAAGATGGTGTTATCTTAGGTCATCAGAATGTATTCATCTTATAACTGAAAGTTTGTATGCTTTGAACAGCATCTTATTTTCCTCACATCCTGGTGTCTAGCAACTACCATTCTATTTTGTTTCTATGAGTTTTTTTCCCCAAAGATTCCACATAAGATACCATATAGTATTTGTCTTCTTTGACATATTTCACTTAGTATAATGCCCTCCAGGTTCATCCATGCTGTTACAAATCGCAGGATTTCCTTCTTTTCATCTGTGAATAAAATCATATCCTTTATCCTTTTATCTGTTGGTAAACATCAGTTATTTCCATGTCTTGGCTATTTAATAATGCTACTATGAACATGCTAGTGAAATTTTCTTTAAGATACAGATTTCATTTCCTTTGTACATAAATCTAGTAATGACATTTTGGGATTATATGATAGTTCTAATTTTAATGTTTTGAGGAATCTCTATATTATTTTCCAAAGTGGCTGCACAATGTACATTTCACCAATAGCTCACATGCCTTCATAGTTACAGCTAGTGAAAATTGGGTACAACAGATTCTTTGGGGCATACTGCAGTGAGGGCTGTGGAAACAACTCAAGATTAGAAAGATGGACAGACTTATTCTCAGTCAAGTGGGTGACTTGAAGCAAACTCCTTCATTCCTTGTTACAGTATCAATTCACCAGGAGGATATACCAATGGTTAATATATATGCATCCAGCATTGGAACATACCTAAACATATTAAGAAAATGTTATCAGGTCTGAAGGCAGAAGTAGACCTCAGTGCCACACTTTCAACAATGAATAGATCATCCAGATAGAAAACCATTAGTAAAATATCAGATTTGAGGTAAACTTTAGATCAAATGGATCTACCATTTACAGCACATTCCACCCAAGAGCAGTAGAATTAACATTCTTCTCAAGCACACACAAAAAAACATTCTCCAGATATGTTAAGTAACAAAACAGGTCTTAGCAGATTTAAGAAGATTAAAATCATACCAAATATCATTCATGATGACAACAATATGAAATTAAAAGACAATAACAGGAGAAAAGCTAGAAAGCTCACTAATATGTGAAAATTAAATGACATGTTCCTGCATAATTAACGGGTCAAAAAGGAAATTTTAAAAAAAATCTTTACACAAATGAAAATGGAAATAGAATGTAAAAAATCTTATGGGGTTCTGCAAAAGATTTAAAAGAGAACTTTATAAAAATCTACATCAAGGAAAAAGAAATTTCTCAAAGAACTAACTTTATACCTCAAGGAACTACAAAAACAAGAAACTAAGCCAAAAGTTAGCAGAAGGAAGGAAATAACAAAGATCAGAACAGAAATAAATAAAATAGAGACTAAAACAATAACAAAAAGATAAAGAAGCTAAGAACTGTATTTTTTGAAAAGATAAAACAAGATCTTATAGGGTTTATATTCTATGTATACTCATTAGTCATTGGAGGGTTTTAGACATAGAAGTGTCATGACCTAATTATTCTTTTTAAAAGGTCACCCTGTTTGCCACGTGGAGAATAGAATGTATGAGAGTGGGGGCAGTGGCCAAGAAGAGAAGCAGGGTGATCAGTGAGGAGTCTACTGCTGTGATCCAAGCAGTCAGGTGATGATGTGGCTACTCTCAGTCCCTTTGTACTCTACTTCCTACAGGCTGGAGGATGCAGTGAGCCCTGTAATAAAATGGGAGTTACTCGCTCCATTTCTCTGGAATTATTACAAAGCTCATTACAGATAAGCTACATTTTTGAGACCTGAGGCCCTCCAGGAAGCTATTTCTTAAGCCAACCACATGCTTGCATCCTAGTTTCAATAATCATCAGTTCAGTTGACTTCAGTCGCTCAGTCTTGTTTGACTCTTCGCGACCCCATGGACTGCAGCAAGCCAGGCTTCCCTTCCTATCACCAACTCCCAGAGTTTACTCAAACTCATGTCACCCAACCATCTCATCCACTGCCATTCCCTTCTCATCCCACCTTCAATCTTTCCCAGCATCAGGGTCTTTACAAATGAGTTAGTTCTTTGCATCAGGTGCCCAAAGTATTGAAGTTTCAGCTTCAGCATCAGTCCTTCCAATGAATATTCAGGACTGATTTCCTTTAGGATTGACTGGTTGGATCTTCTTGCAGCTCAAGGGACTCTCAAGAGTCTTCTCCAACACCACAGTTAGACATTCAGCTTTCTTTATTGTCCAAGTCTCACATCCATACATGACTACTCGAAAAACCATAGCTTTGACTAGAGGGACCTTTGTTGATAAAGTAATGTCTGCTTTTTAATATGCTGTCTAGGTTGGACATAACTTTCCTTCCAAGGAGTAAGCGTCTTTTAATTTCATGGCTGCAATCACCATCTTCAGTGATTTGGGAGCCCCTCAAAATAAAACTGTCACTGTTTCCATTGTGTCCCCATCTATTTGCCATGAAGTGATGAGACCAGATGCCATGATCTTAGTTTTCTGAATGTTGAGCTTTAAGCCAACTTTTTCACTCCTCTTTCACTTTCATCAAGAGACTCTTTAGCTCCTCTTTGCTTTCTGCCATAAGGGCGGTGTCATCTGCATATCTGAGGTTTTTTATATTTCCCCTGGCAATCTTGATTCCAGCTTGTGCTTCATCCAGCTGAGTGTTTCTCATGATGTACTCTACATATAAGTTAAATAAGCAGAGTGACAATATACAGTCAATCATCTTATTAGCACCCAATTGAGATAAGTGATAATAAAATTAAAAAAAAAAAGAAGAGCTAAAAAGAAATCTGTGCCAGGGTAAAACCACTCCAACCATCTGACCATTCCCTACCCCAATCCCTTGCTACCTCATCATGCATTATCCTTATTATTTGTATTCAAACACTACTCAGGGACATACTTGCTCTTTTGATTTCACTTTCATCTTTCTATGAACATGCTGTAATTTTCTATCAGGATTACTTATTCCACAATTGTATTCTCCCTTGAAAATGGTTCCACCCAGACTTGAATAAGCCTTGGAACTTTTAGAGTACCACAGCCAGCCAGCATTCCTCAAGAAATGGAGCTATAATCAGTTGCATCTTGGCCACAGGACAAAGGTCCTCATAGATTCTAAAACTGGGAATCAGAGTCCACTCAGGCAGAGTCGGGCAGTGGTAGACTAAGCTAATAATTTTCTAGGCACTTAACTTTTTAAGCACCAAAACTATGTTTACCTTTCCTCTATCAACTTTCAACACACAACCATGATGAGGCATGTAGTACTCTCAGAGATGCATGCTGGATTGATTCATTGGCTACTCTATGAACATTCATGGCCACAACATAAGGATAAGCAGAACAGACTCTTCTTTCAAATGTTAGAATTCTAGACTATCAGAAGCCACATAGTTCAATGTTTCTACAGGTTACATCATGTATACAGCCTTTATAAGCAAAAACCAATCATCTCTTATCTCTAATGTTGACCAAAATCATGTTTCTATTAATGTATGCTCCACAAAGAGTTGGACATGACTGAAAGACTTCACTTCACTTCATTTAATGTATGCTGCTTAAATGTATGCCAACATAGCACTAGGTTAAGACTCTTAAGCTCATAGTTCTTATATGGCTTTAACATGAAAACATTGAGAAATTAAGCACAAAGCCAAATTAAAAGAATAATAATATTTAAAATAGCTACATAATTTAATGTGATGTAACACATCTCATTGAAACTAAACTGTAGCTCACCATGTGAGTATAGTGCTGGTAGCTAAGGTATAGGCTCCAGGGAGTTCTGTATATCTAAGTTACGGCAGGTAGAATGATGACCCAATTCTTCCACCACTTTCTGTGTTCATACTATGAAACTTTTGATGACATACAATGACATCATTTGGTTTTCACATGTCAAGATGATATTAACAAAGGCCATTGTGCCTTGCACTTCTGCTGTTCAAATTAGCCATGGTGTCCATTGTATCATGGTCACAACCCCACAGGGGCCCTGAATCACGTGTGGCATTTATGTTTAAGGTGATCATACAAGTGATAAGGGATAGACTTACATAGCTTACTAATGCTATTTGTTTTATAGATAATTATGAAAATGAATACACATGCACACACACACAAAATCTTATTTCAAGGAAATTTCAAGTCCCCTGAAAATGTAATTTAAGTGTACAGTTTTATAAATTTTGATATTTTTCTGGTTGACAATTGTGCATATAAAACATAAAGTTATTACATTTCAGCCTTGTAGAAGTCCATAGATTCTCAAACCTGAGATGTTTAAGGAAATCAGAGTATTAGTATAGAGACCATGATAGCATTGACACCATGGCTAATTTGAACAGCATATCATTGTAGGAGCTATCCATTCTATGGTATGTTAAAGTACAGAAGTAATCATCCAAATTTTGGAGTGCTAGTGTTGGTCCCATTCCTGATTATTATATTGAAAACATCACTCTTAGAGTGTCAGTTTTTCTCTTTTTCTCTTCTATCAAATGAGGACCGTAACTCTCTCCTGCTGTCCTCAGAGTAGATGTAGAAGCCATTGAAAGACCAATGTAAAATGGCTTTGCAAACCATAAAAGACTGTGTACATGTGGACCTCATTATTTCTTCTACTCTTTACCTTATTGATAAAATACATCTTGGAAACATAAACAGGAGAAGTTTCAGTCTTGATTTTGCTAGTTAGTACATATCTGAAATGATCAGCAAGAGAATTTAAATTTATTCAGTACTAATATTTAGCATCACTTTCTTCAAATGATAAGTAAACTTTACACTGGAATTAAATTTATTTTGTTTCTATCCACTTGAGTTTAGTAGAATATACATAGGAGTCTTTGCCAAATGGCCACCTCACCCCCAAGGTTTTAATTTTGCTCTGAAAGGTTCTGATCATTATATTGACTTTGAAATAACCAATGAGAGAAAGTATCCAAGGAAAGGATAAATAATTATTTAACCATAATTATCAATATTACTACATTCATTTTTTAAAATATCCCTACACTTCTTGCAATTTTCTGTGTAAGCTGACTTTGTTCTGTCCCAATAATTTGGGCTGGTAACCACACATATTAATTTTGCCCAGAAGCATTTCAGAAACTTAATTAAGCTGGTGGGTTGTATCCTCTTCATGGTCCTTCTTGAATGCAGTCATATTTGTAAAACTTAAAGGCAAACTGGAAATCATCTTCACACAATGCAATGTTTCCAAAATTTTTGTCTAAATGGTAGTACTTAACATACCCAGGAAAATGATTTTTTTCTTATTCATGGTTTCTAGAAGACTCCTTACTCCATCTCTCCTGCTAACCAATTTCTCCTGCTTCTCAAGAAGGTGAGTTATACCCTCTTACAGTTAACTTGCCACAGCACTTCTGATCTACTCTATTTGTTTTATATTTTTTTTCATTCATTGATGAATGAAAAGGATGAAGCATCATTCATCCTAGTATCTAGCATGCTTAGCATACTTCCTTTATAGAGTTATTGTATTAAATAAATTAATGAACTTCATGGATTGAATTTCATCCATCCAAATTCATATATAGAAGTCTTAACCCTTAGTACCTCAAAATGTGACTGTGTTTGGAGATACTATCTTTAGAGATACTTAAGTTAAAATGAGGTCGTTAGAAAGAAAAGAAAGTGAAGTCGCTCAGTCATGTCTGATTCTCTGCAACCCCATGGACTGTAGCCTACCAGGTTCCTCTGACCATGGGATTTTCCAGGCAGGAATACTGGAGTGGGTTGCCATTTCTTTCTCCAGGAAATCTTCCCGACCCAGGGATTGAACCCAGATCTCCCGCACTACAGGTAGACTCTTTCCCATCTGAGGCACCAGGGAGGTCATTAGGGTGGGCCCTAAATCAGTATGGCTGGTGTCCTTTTAAAAAAAGAAAAGTTGGACACAGAGATACACATAGAGAGATGACATGAAGAGACACAGGAAGAAAAAGGTCATCTACAAGCCTAGGGTTTCCCTGATAGCTCAGTTGGTAAAGAATCTGCCTGCAATGCAGGAGACCTGGGTTTGATTACTGGGTTGGGAAGATCCTCTGGAGAAGGGAAAGGTTACCCACTCCAGTATTCCGGTCTAGAGAATTCCATGGACTGCATTGTCCATGGGGTCATAAAGAGTCGGATACTATTGAGCAACTTTCACAAGCCCAGGAGATGAAATGGATTCTTCCCTCACTGCCTCAGAAGGAATCAACCTTGCTGTCAGCTTAATCCAGAATTCTAGCCTCCAGATTGTGAGACAATATGTTTCTGTTGTTAAAACCGCCGAGTTTATGGTACTCTATGATGACAGCCCTAACAAAGTCAAACATGCATGTGTAATTTCTGGCCCACTATTGGCAAATCTATTCAATTGGTTTAAATGTGACCTTTTCAATGAAGCCTCCCTGTCCTCTCACTTCCTGTTCTCCCTTTCCTCTTTTCTTTATTTTTTTCCACTGCATTATCAACATCTATGTACAGTCTATTTGGTCCTTTTTTGTTTATTGTTGTTTCATCTACTAGAATGTAAGTCCTATGAACATACGCATATGTCTCTGTTTCCTTCTTGTATTACCCAGAAAGCTGCCTGGCATGTAGTTGGCATTCAGTGAGGATTAATTGGAAGGACTAATGCTGAAGCTGAAACTCCAATACTTTGGCCACCTCATGTGAAGAGTTGACTCATTGGAAAAGACCCTGATGCTGGGAGAGATTGGGGGCAGGAGGAGAAGAAGATGACAGAGAATGAGATGGCTGGATGACATCACTGACTTGATGGACATGAGTTTGAGTGAACTCTGGGAGTTGGTGAAGGACAGGGAGGCCTGGCGTGCTGCGATTCATGGAGTCTCAAAGAGTGGGAAACAACTGAGCAACTGAACTGAACTGAAGGATTAATTATGCAACAGCTTCCCTGGTAGCTCAGATGGTAAAAAGTTTGCCTGCAATGCAGGAGGCCAGGGTTCGAATCCTGGGTCAGGAAGATCCCCTGGATAAGGGAATGGTTATCTCCTCTAGTATTCTTGCATGGAGAATTCCATGAACAGAGGAGCCAGGCAGGCTACAGTTCATGGGATCACAAAAAGTTGGACATGACTTAGCGACTGAGCACAGAACAATGTCTAATCACAAAAGGCTTATATCTAGTAGAGGGAGACAGATATGTAAGCAAATGAATGTTTCAAAGAGGTTTCTTTACCAAGAAGATAATCTGTCCAGAGTAGGATGGTAATCTTTAAAATATATATATATATTTATTTATTTGGCTGTGTGAGATCTTTAGTTGCAGCATGTGGGATCTAATTCCCTGACCAGGGATTGAACTCAGGCCCCCTGCATTGGGAGTGTGGAGTCTTAGCCACTGGACCACGAGGGAAGTCCTGGGTGGTAATCTTTAACCCTTGAGGATCTTTCAAAAAGGGAGTGGTTCTCTTGCCACACTCATGAACCATCCTCTATTTTGTTTTGAAGTGTCAACAAACTGGATTTATAGATTCTAAGTCTACTCAAGAAGGGTTTTCTGTTGTCCTTACACTGCTTTCAGTGTTTCTAGTCTTACAAGTGCTCACAGTGTTCCTTTCTCTACCACTGGCTTTGGACTTTAACTCAGAAAGCTACAACATAGAAAGTCAGTCACAGAATAAAAGAGTAATTCAATTTTTTTTCTATACATGACTATAGAAATTTATTCAAAAAAGTGAATATTATATATCCCAAAGAATACTGGACTAAGCATCAAACTGTTCTAAGTCAGAATCTTAGTTTCTCCATTTGCTACATCTGCATTTTGAGTAAATCACTTAAACTCTGTAACATTTTTCTTATCCATATAATACACTTAGGATGCGTGTATGTGCTGAGTTGCTTCAGTTTTGTCCCACTCTTTGCAACCCTATGTACTGTAGCCCACCAGGCTCCTCTGTCCACGGGAGCCATGGAGGTTGCCATGCCTTCTCCCAGGGGATCTTCCCTACCCAGGGATTGAACCCAAGTCTCCTATGACTCCTGCACTGCAGGCAGATTCTTTACCACTGAGGTAACAGGGAAAGCCAACACTTAGATTACTTACCCTATTACTTTCATGGTTACTTATTGTCAGGGGCTTGCAGAGCAAATTAGAAATCATCTAACTCTACCTCTTATTCTGCCTAGATTCAGAGAGGTTATACAAATTTACCCTGTGGGTACAGTAATGAGGTCAGGATTCAGTAACACATTTCTTCAATCATTCCACTATATTTTGATGACTTTCTATACTCTACTAACAATTCAAATGGCACTAAGAAATGGGTTCAGTTATATTTTATAAATTCATATCTTAAAATTGATATGGAAATGCCCCTTGATGACTGCTAAGAAAATCACAAAGAATAAGTCTGTATTCTTTAGTCTACAGTGGTTGAATATTTATACTGAGCCAAGTTTTAAAAGGCTTAATTCAGTTTTTATGCCAAAAACATTACTTACAATTCTAAATTCAATCCAAAAATTTGACAAATTCCCTTCTATCCTAAAGGAGGATTTAGCTAAAAAAAGGCATTCCCTATTCAAAGCAGGAAATATTTTCTATTCATGAAATAAAGTTTGAAATTGAATTAAAATAATTTAATTACAATATATAATTACCTTCCACAATCTTTAAAGTCAAGAGACCCATGGGATCTGGCTATTTGTAGAGATGTTTAATCCCTTTTTACTTTAGTATTCATTAAACAAAGCTAATTCCTTCCTAATTCCCCTCTGACACACATTATGCCTCTAAAGAAGAAAAGACCTTAAACAGAGTCTTTTCTTTAAACAGAGCTGCTGAGTATGTCAAATTATTCAGGCAAGAACTCACTGAACAACTAAAACAATAGTTTCAAACAGATGACACTGTGTTTCAAGAAAAAAAAAGTTAAATAAACTATTGGGGCATGAATTAAGCTACCAATGGGAAATCTCAGCTGCAAATGCGTGCCTAACTGAGATTTCAACATCATCCCCAAGTTGAGTCATCACTTAAAAGCCATTTATGCAAATCTACACCAAACTAAGGGAAGGAAAAAGCAGAGATGACTATATGAGGTATGCATATCCAATAATGAAAAATCTCATTTACAGTTCCCAGATCCTTTAGTTTCTAGTAGATGCACATGAATGATGAGTTGCTTTTTTTTGAAAAGTAGTGCCCCTAGTCATTGAGGATGTACCTTAGTTTATTTCCCAATTTGCCTCCTTTTTTAGCTAGAAAACATAAATGGACAACATCAAGAGGAAATTTGAGGGAAGAGATGAGTCTGAAAGATGGCAGCCATAATGGAGTGAGTGTGTGTGTGTTCAATAAATTCCCCTACAAGACAAAGTAACATGTAAAGGGATTTTTTAAAACCCACAAATAAAATCCACAGCTTCCCTGGTGGCTCAGAGGTTAAAGAATCTGCCTCCAATGCGGGAGACCTGGGTTCAATCCCTGGGTCGGGAAGATTCCCTGGAGAAGGAAATGGCAATCCACTCCAGTATTCTTGCCTGGAGAATCCCATGGATGGAAAAGCCTAGTAGGTTTCAGTCCACGGGTCGCAAAGAGTCAGACACGACTGAGCGATTTCACCTTCACCTTCACCTTATGTAAGAGTAGGGAATGAATCCAATATGGTATATCATTTTGGCTCAATTTACATAACAATTTTATATACCTGTTCTTAAACTTTCCCTATATCTTTTTAAAGATATCTGTTCAAATATTTTTCCAATTTTCACTAGGTGTTTGTTGTTGTTTATTTACAAGAATTTTTTAAACTTCAAGATACAGGTTTTGTCAGATATAATCATTGCAAATATGTTTTCCATGTCTATTTAAATTTTCCTAATGAGGTCCTTTGATGAGAAGTTTCTTTCAGTATTATGAAAATTTATTTATTTTCAATTTTCTTAAAAATAATGCCATTTGTAAGAAAGTTTTGTTAACTCTGCAGACAGAGAGATTTTCTCCTAGAAACTACTAGTTTCAGCTTCTTAATTAGGTCTATGATCCATTGTAGATTTTGTTTTATATATGGTGTAAGGTAATTATTTGTTTTAATATAAATATCCAGTTGTTTCAGGACCATTTGTTGAAAATATTTTCTTCTTTCCATTGAATTTCATTAAAATATTTGTTGGAAATTAGTTTACTGTGTGTGGGGGGGTCTATATCTAGATTGTCAATTCTGTTTTCTAGTATATTTATCCTATGTCAGTACTACACTGTCTTCATTAATGTAGCTTTATAATATACATTGAAGACTGAACAAATAATCATAAAATTTATATGGATCCACAAGATACCCCCAATATTACCAAAGCAATATTGAGAAGAAAAGAACAAAGCTGTAGGTTTCATGTGCTCATACTTCAGTGAAAGTGTGTGCTAGTCACTTGTTTGAGACCCAGTGGACTGGAGCCTGCCAGGCTCCTCTGTCCATGGGATTCTCTAGGCAAGAATACTGGAGTGGGTAGCTATTCCTTTCTGCAGAGGGTCTTCCTGATCCAGGGATTGAACCCAAGTCTCCTGCATTGCAGGCAGATTCTTTACCATTTGAGCTACCAGAGAAGCCCAAACTTAAAAACTTTTGTACAGCAAAGGAAACCATTGACAAAATAAAAAGACAAACTACTGAATGGGAGAAAATATTTGCAAATGATGGGATCAACAAAGGGTTAATATCCAAAACATATAAATGTTTCATACAACTCAATATTGAAAAAGATGAACAAACCAATCAAAAAATGGATAGAAGATCTGCATAAATATTTTTCCAAAGAAGATATACATAGCCAACAGGCACATGGAAAGTTGCTTCACATTGCTTAAAATCAGAGAAATGGAAATCAAAACCACAATGAGATATTTCCTCATACCTGTCATAATGGCCATCATCAAAAACAAACAAATGCTGACGAGGGTGTGGAGAAAAGTGAACCCTTGTACACTGTTGGTGGCAATGTAAATTGGTACAACTATGTAGAAAACAGTATGGAGGTTCCTTAGAAAACTAAAAAGAACTATTACAAGATCCAGAAATTTTATTCCTGGATATAAATTTAATAAAAATAAAAATCCTAAATCAAAAAGATATATGCACCCTAATGTTCACTGCAACAACAACACTATTTAAATAACCCAAGATTTGGAAGTAACATAGGTGTCCATCAATATATATGTGTATATATGTATAATGAAATTTTTCATTTGCAACAATGTCAACGGACCTACAAGGTAATATGCTTAGTGAAATAAGTCAGACACAGAAAGGCAAATATTCTGTTATATATGGAGTCTGTTATATAAAGAAAAAAAAAAAAAAAAACAATAGACTGACAGATATAAAGAATAAACTAATGGTTACCAATGGGGTGATGGAAGGGAGGGAGGGGCAAGATAGAGATAGAAATAGGAGATACAAACTACTAGGTATAAAATACACATGCAACAAGGATATATTTGTACAGCAGAGGGAAATATATCCATTATTTTGTAATAACTTTAAATGAAGTATAAGCTATATAAATATTGAATCATTATGTTGTACACTGGAAACTAATATGATCTAGTAAATCAACTATATTTCACTTTAGAAAACTGATTTGTAAAAACAAAAACAAAATGAAAAAAAAAAAAACTCATTCCTTGTGTGAACTGAAAGTTGGAAATTCAAAGTAGATAGACTACCTTGCTTTTATACTAAATGCTTTGCAATAAAAAGTATTGAGAAAACATAAAGTGTACCTTTTTTTACACCTTAGTGTTTTTCGTATTTTCTTAGTAGTTGTTCTGGCAATTACAATTAACACCTTAATTTATAACCATCTAAATTGGATTAATATCATCTTAATTTCAATATAATAAATACCTTCACTCCTATATTGCTCCATTTCCTTTCCCCTTCTTTATTAAGCAAATTACATGTTCATACATTCTTTTTTGTCTATTACCAAAGACATATAATCATTATGTTATGCAATTGTCATTTAAATCAGATAGGAGAGGAAAAATCCTTTACAGACAAAAATATATTTACACTCTATTTTTTATTTACTCATGTACTTGCATTTATCAGTGCTTCTTATTTCTTCATGTGACTCCAAGTTCTTCTCAAATGTCTTTTCATGTATACCTGAAGGGTTGCTTTTAGTATTCCTTATAGCAGGTCAGTGAGCAACAAATTCTCAGTTTTTGTCTATCTATGAATGTCATAATTTAGGGCTTCCCAGGTGGCTCAGAGGTAAAAAAGAATCCACCTGCCAATGCAGGAGATACAGGAGTCTGGATTGCAGGTTTGATCCCTGGGTTGGGAAGATCCCCTGGAGGAGGAATGACAATCCACTCCAACATTCTTGCCTGGAGAATTCCATGGACAGATGAGCCTGGTGGGCTATAGTCCATAGTGCTGCAAAGAATCAGATATAACTGAGCAACTGAGAACCCATGTACTTCATAATTTATCCTTTGATTTTGCAGGTTAGCTTTGTTGATAGTTTATTTCATTCACCTTCCATGTTTTCTGGTAAGAATTTAGCTGTTACTGTTACTGAGTATGCCCTGTTCTTCATGAGTCAATTTTCTCTCACTTTTTCATGATTTTATTGCTTTCATTTTGTCATTTGACAGTTTAAATATTATGTCTTAAGGTGTGCATTGTCATTTAGTTTTCTACTTGGAGTTCATTGAACTTCCTGGGATGTGTAGATTAATAATTTTCAGCAAATTTGGGAAGTTTTCAGCTGTTACTTTTTTCCAAGTATTCTTTTCTAATTGTTTCTCTAACTCTATGCTGTACTCTCATTATGAGTTATCTTGATGTGTTTGATTTCATCCCCACAGATTTCTGAAGCTCTGTTCATTCTTCTTCATTCTTTTACTTTCTGTACTTCAGACTGAATATTCCCAATTGATCTGTGTTCATTATTCTTTCTTCTGCTAGGCCACATTTGTTTTCTGCTCTTGAGCCTGTCTGGTAAATTTTTTCATTTCAGTTATTGGGCTTTTCAGCCCCAGAATTTCATGTTTTTCTTTCTTTATAATCTTCATCACTTTATTGGTATTTTCTATTAAGTTTGATACCACTGATATATTTTAATTCTTCAGATATGATTTTCTTTAGTTCTTTGAACATATTTGCTCTGATTTAGAGTCTGTCTGGTAATACCAACAGCTATACTTCCTAAAGGTAAGTTTATATGTATTGCTTGTGTTCTGACATATGGTACATGCTTTTATTTCTCTATATGTCTCATATTTTTTTTTGTTAAAAACTGTACATTTAAAATATAATAATGCAAAATTTCAGAGGTCACATATCATTTCCCAAAAGGATTTATTGTTGTTACTCCTAGTTTTCTTTCTTTTATTGCTTGTTCAGCGACTTTTCTAAGCTAAATCTGCAAAGTCTGTATTCTGTTGTCATCTGAGGCCATGAAATCCCTATTTCATTAGCCACTCAAATCATTAGTAGTCAGCTAACAATTTGATAGAGGTTTTGTGTCCCAGTCTTTGCTGAAGGGTCTCTATATATGTTGGGACATGCTTTCTACATTCTGACAGTCACTTTAAAATCACTTCTGGCTTGTGCAGAGCCTCAAGTTTATCCAGAAATGAGAGGTTTGGTGTTTCTTGTGTAGTTCCTGGGTATACACATAAACTTGTATGTGCTTTCTTTATTTCCAAGAACAGGTTTGAGTTTTTCAAAGCCTGCTGTGAATATCTGGTTCCTCAGATTTTTGTTTCATGTTTTTTTTGATCAGTCTCCTGTTTGTTCCAACTGCTGTCCCCACATCAGGCACCTGGAATTTTATACATGTGTGGCTGATTGTTTTTAACAAATGCTCAATTTACACTGGCCATGCCCTAAGTCAGGTCAAATAAAGACATGCTATTTAATCAGCACTTTGGCAGGTGCTGCTAGACAGGTCAAATAGTGACAATTCTTTATACATGGGGATTTGAGGCCAGCTCCAAACACTACCTTCTCCAGTGTCTGCTAAGTTGTTGCTTTTCACAGCTACCACAGTTGTGAGTCTATTTCACTTCAAAGTTAGTGCAAAACTGGGGAAACAGGAATAGGAAAAGTCAAGTTTTATAGCACTTTTTCTTGAATAAGCATTCTTTGGATTTTTACAAGCTTTTGGCTAATTTCTACAGTTTTTAAAATATTCATTTTTGAACATTTTTGCCAGTGTTCTCGTGGCCTTATGGAAAAGTAGATTATGCATAAGTTTTTACTCTAGCATTCCAGAAGTGCTGCTTTCAACCTAGAACACTTTTTGAAGAAAAACAATCATTTTTCACAAATTCAAATACAACGTTTTTGAGTGAATGAACTCTATTCTATTCTATAAAATCAAGGTTGCTTTTTGTTTCCACTAAATTTATTAAGATATTTATTTCTATTGTAGTAAGTTAATCAATGTGATGATGTTCATTCTCTCTCTCTTTCTCTCTAATATACAAAACCTCATAAAACAAGATAAGTAGTGTTTAGTTGACTTAACTTTTTTTTTTTAATTACTCATCAAAAATTGGCCTTACCATGGGAAAAATGGGCTTTTTTTTTTTTTTGGTTCCACCAATGTCTCTACAGCCTTGACTAACTTTCTTGACCTTTATCTTTGCATACTTGTTTCCCCAGCTGTAATAAAAAGATAATGGAGCAGAAAAATTTCACTAATTCTAGCTTGGTTCTTGTGCACCTCCCACATTTTTCAAGCACCTTGTCAGAGATAGATTAAAAAGTACACTAGAATGGGTTCTCATTCCATGTATAATATGCTGTATTGTAATCACAAACCATGTTTTTAAACATTTATGTTAGTCATTTCTAACAATTACTCCTTCAGTGCATCCACATAAAGGAATCCAGTAGCTCTGGGCAAAGAGCACAGGATTTTAAAACCTTTGCAACTGATCACAGATATCTTCTGGCAAGTTTACCTTTTCTCAGTGGGAAAACAAATAATTCTGTCCCACCAACTGGTTTTATCTGCATGATACAACTAGTAGAATAATTGTACTAACCATTTATTTTCTCTGGAGCCAAACAAGTTGTTTGAAAAGCTAGTTTATTTGGAAGCATAAAAATTTGAAGGATGATATAAGATTTGATAGATGCTTCATTGAGTCTGCTTCTATTAACAAAGAGTAAGACTCTCATACCAATTTAAGAAGTAGAATTGCTGTCTTTCCTTTCTCACCACATTTTTATCTTCACAGTAGTCGAGTATGTAGTTGCTATGGTCTGAATGTTTATGCCCCGTTAAGTTCATATGTTGAAATCTCAACCTGCAGAGATCATGACATTTGGAGGTGGGTATTTTCACAGATGCTTAAATCATGCAGGTGGAGCCCAAATGATTGGAATTAATACTTTATGAAAGAGGCTTTAAGAGATCCCTAACCCATTTCACTGTGAAGTCATAGTGAAAAGACACCAGCTACAAACTACAAACAGTGCCCACATCTGACCAGGCTGGGGCTTCACCCTAGACTTTCTAGCCTCTAGAACTGTAAGGAAAAAATTTGTGTTGTTTATAAACTACCCAGTTTGTGATATTTTGTTATAGCAGCCCAAATGAATGAAAACAGTAATGATGGTTGTGGTGGTAATTATGATGGTGGTGGTGGTGGTGGTGGTGATTGTGGTGATGGTGATCATGGTGGTGATGTTTACGGTGATGGTGGTGGTTATGATGGTGGTGGTGATTTGTTATAATAGCAGGGGGAACAGCAGCTAGTATGTGTGATTTTCTACAGTATCAAACTTTGCTACATACTTTACATGCATTATCTCAAAGACTCCTCATAATAACATTGAGATAAGGTCTACCGTTACTCCTGTTTTACAGATGAAGAAATGCTGAATTTATTCAAGGTTTCACAGCTAGAAAACAGCAAATCCAAGATTCAAGTTAGGGATGTCTGTGTGCCTGTGTAGCTTAAACTTCTCCCACTTTTCCAAAGAGGATATAAAACCAATCAGAAATAATAAACAAAACAAAAATAATAAAATGAACATTAGAAAACAAAAATAATAAAACAAACCCCAGGAAATTCACAAAAAATAATACAGTAAATATAAACCACCTGAGAAACTTGGATTATGCAATCTTTTGCTTTGTCACGATAATCCTCTATCTCCTGAGCTTCTGTACATGATGTGGTAGCCTGTACTCAATATGTCACTCCAGTCAAAATCCACGGTTAAGGTATCTATTCACACAGGCTGAAATCTTCATCCAAGTCACTTTGAAAGTGTGATATTCAGGGGCATCTATGATGCTGAGGGTGGAGTAATTCAACAGAGCTTCTGTAAATGGAGACATGAAAGGAGTTTAGATTTGAGTGTATATACAAAGCCATGTATAGGGAATGACTTTAAATTCAGCTGATGAATTCTTTCTACTGGAGGTTATATTTTTTTTTCCTGACTAGTGATTAGCTTTTAGGTCAGTATGAGAAGAGCAATTGATTTCACCCACAAAACTGACTACTCCATAAGAAAATACTCTTTTTAGAAGTTGTCTACAGAGAAATTGGGGTTTACTTAAACCTAGAACACAAACTTGGCAATGAGGCAAAATGCTAAATATAACTTTGTACTTATAAAAATAAATAATTTCTTCTTAGGATTTACACTTTTATATTTATTTTAAAAACT
>SJXQ01003086.1:0-11270 GCA_006408695.1 Aepyceros melampus | reverse complement strand
TAAACTTACAAGTTTCATCCATATTGTCACAAATAATAAAATTTTATGTTTTCTAATGGTTGAAAAACATGTCATTGTTATACATACTTCATCTTTTTTATCCAATCATCTGTTTACAGACTCATAGGTTGTTTCTCTTTGCTGGCTATTGTGAATAATACTGCAATGAACATGGAATACAGATAATTCTACATGATCCTGTTTTCATGTCCTCTGGATATACTCAGAAGTGAAACTGTTGGATCATATGATATATTAATTTTATGATATTAAATCTGGCATGATTTTAGAAATAATAAAGTTAGTTTGAAGTTATGTTATTCTGCTTAAGATAAACAAGAATATGTGATGTGGGGAATGAGGGTAGGAGATTGGGAAAATAGGCACAGTAAATAACATTTTTAGTCCAGACAGCAGAATAAGAGGAATTACTTGGGGAATGTTTAGATTTATAAATTCTAGACTAAAAGTTATGTCTCAAACAAACAAACAAAAAAACCCCAGCCAATATGTGATCACCATTATCTCTTTTGGACTCAGAGTTAACTATTTCAGAAAGGTATATCATGTGATTACAATTAACTTCTTTCTGAGTCCTTTCAATTTTCCATTTTCTCAGAAAGTGATAAAATTTGAAATAATTTATCTTAAATCCCACATTATCTCTCTCTCTCACTCTCTCTCTGGGCCAGAGAAGCCTGGCAGGCTATTGCCCATGAGTTGCACAGAGTGGGACATGATCGGGTACACATTACATACATACATACACAAGAATAAAAGGGAAAAATATCCTCACCAAACCAAAACAAGCTATAGAATACAGTGCTAGTTGCTCAGCTGTGTCCAAATGTATATATTTATAAAGCATTTAAAAGAGTGTATATATGTATATTTATATGTATATATTTTAAAAATATATGTATATGTTATATATGTATACTTAAATGACTTTATGTATGTATGTATATATATATATATACATAATTTCAAAAGTGTTTATGCATGTAAAAATCTATCTTTGCAAAACAGTATATGAGAAGAGGGAAGGAAAAATTTTCAAATGCAATCTTGGTCTATGCTTTTAATGTAACGCAAGTGTCGGGGCCCAGAAGTTAGGTAACAAAAATCTGCAGAGGTGAGAATGGAGCAAGATATTTTATGTCAGTTATAGTTAGATGATGGGAAAATAGAAGAAGAAGACATTTAGTTACTTTCTGCCATATTTAGTACATCAAAGGGAAAATCCTATTACCCTCAAGAATATAACTAAGCCAGAAATCTTTCCCTTGAAACCAGTCAATTAGAATCTACAATGGTAGGTCCATAGAGACCTATGAGATGTTTGGTACAAGAATATTAGACTATGATTATTGGCATGATGTGACTGGCTCTATTTAAAAGAGGTGTAAGTCAGTCTGGCTCTTGCTGGATTTTATGCTAAGGGATATAAAGGGCAACAAAATTAGTTGAGAGAAGACAAGAAGAGTGAATCAGATATATATTGATAAAATATTTTTTAAATTGTGTGGAAAAGATAAAAACTTCTTGAGTCAATAGCATTTTTTCTAGTTCTAAAAGCTTAGCTGTTCAGAATCTGTATATATCCATAAAGTACATCAACTTATGAAAAAGTTAATTAGAATGAATTTCTTAAACTCCAAGCCCAATATACTACATTGCTCTATGAATTGATTAAGACAACATTGATCTTTTTGTAACAACACAAAATATATTTTTAGAACCTTGCTAGATGCTGTAGTTAAACAATAAAATATAAGATATAAGTTGTATCTTCTAGAATTTTAGGCTTTCATTGGCAAAAAATAAACCAAAAAATATGTGGTATCAAATAAGTTTTTTAAAAATTTATAAGTTTAGAATAACATGGTATATTTTTAATTGGAAAGAAGGACTGAGATCAACTGAAATTACAGGATTTTTAAGAGTTTTCATTAAAGAAAAATATATGTGAAGAGAAACTAGGCAGATATGGTCTTTGAATAGTAGCTGAAACTACAGGAAGAAAAGCACAGGAAGAGAAACATTCCAGAAAATTGCTGTCATGATTATTGAATGCAGCAAGTTGTGGGACAATATGAAGACTCTTCTGACTCAACATATTGAAATTTTGGCAAAACACATACAGTGAGATCAGGGGATATTCTGTTTGAATGCCAAGCAATGTAATTTTAAATTAGTAAGTTAGGAACTAAAAGGTTTTTAAGGTTTATTTCTTCAGTTGTGTATATATATGACTTTACAAGAAACATCTCCATATTGAAAGATATGTTTAGGAAAGTTTACCACTGATAACTTGGCTTATCTCATAGTGTCAGAGTTACGAGTGTGAAAATTTTATTGCTAAGAATAGTGCTTAATTTTTTTTATCAAGACAGTCCCTGTTATGTTTCCAATTAGCTAAACCAAGTTGTTGCCTCAGTAACTGATCCTGTGCCCTATTGTTTTAAGAGGATTAACCATATATTCATTCTGTCAGCCTTCCTTTTCTCAGGTTTTAAGTTTCCTCCCTAATTCTCACACAGTAAGAAGTCTTCTATGTGATTTTGATAATACCACTGGTTGGACTTTGAAATCTCTAAGCTTTGATGTTGAGATTAATCAATATTTCCAGTTAGTTCCCTTTGACCAAATTCTTGCCTATAAGATTTCTTATAGAGTTACCTTATAAATATTCTAAACTTTCTTTGAAAATTAGTAGTGAATCTTTCTGGTTTCAGCATCTCCGTAGCACTGCCCTTTCCCACTAAAACAGTTGGAAAGCCCCAAATTTGCCATCAGATATGCTCATTTGCAATAGAAACATGTAAATAGTTTTTAGGGAAAAGTTTTAAACTTTAAAGTACAAAAAATAACTCTCTGGAGGAAGAAAATATTTTTTTCTAAAAAGCAAAGAACATGGCAAATTCAGTTGTAACAACTGTGTTTAAGAACTAGTTAAAGAGGAGAGTGAAAAAGTTGGCTTAAAGCTCAACGTTCAGAAAATGAAGATCATGGCATCTGGTCCCATCTCTTCATGGGAAATAGATGGGGAAACAGTGGAAACTGTGTCAGACTTTATTTTTTGGGCTCCAAAATCACTGCAGATGGTGACTGCAGCCATGAAATTAAAAGACGCTTACTCCTGGAAGAAAAGTTATGACCAACCTAGATAGCATATTCAAAAGCAGAGACGTTACTTTGCCAACAAAGGTCCGTCTAGTCAAGGCTATGGTTTTTCCAGTGGTCATGTATGGATGTGAGAGTTGGACTGTGAAGAAAGCTGAGTGATGAAGAATTGATGCTTTTGAACTGTGGTGTTGGAGAAGACCCCTGAGAGTCCCTTGGACTGCAAGGAGATCCAACAAGTCCATTCTGAAGGAGATCAGCCCTGGGTGTTCTTTGGAAGGGATGATGCTAAAGCTGAAGCTCTAGTACTTTGGCCACCTCATGCGAAGAATTGACTCGTTGGAAAAGACTCTGATGCTGGGAGGGATTGAGGGCAGGAGGAAAACGGGACAACAGAGGATGAGATGGCTGGATGGCATCACTGACTCAATGGACTTGAGTCTGAGTGAACTCCGGGAGTTGGTGATGGACAGGGAGACCTGGCGTGCTGTGATTCATGGGGTCGCAAAGAGTCGGACACGACTGAGTGACTGAACTGAACTGAACTGAACTGAAAACATAACATACGGCCTAGACACAATTTGTTGCCCAAATGTGTCAATAAGAGGACAAATATGTATGTAATGATGATTTTACTTTGCAAATTAATGTCTCCCTTGTGATAATACTGCAGGCATAAAGAGAATATACTATATAAATTTATATTAAAGGGTGTAAAGAAGATTGCAGTTAGAATGGCGCAACTGGTGGAAGATGTATGCACCAATAAGATACTGATGCTGGGTATATTTAGTTCTGTATAGCTTGTTCCCTGGTGGCTCAACCGTAAAGAAGAAGCTGCCTTGCAATGCAGGAGACATGGGTCAGATCCCTGGGTCAGGAAGATCCCCTAGAGAAAGAAATGGCAACCCTCTCAAGTATTCTTGCCTAGAGAACTCCAAGGACAGAGGAGCCTAGTGGGCTACAGTTCATGGGGTCACAAAGAGTTGGACACGACTTAGCAAGTGAACAACAACAGCAAATACCTTGTCTCATCCAGACAAGACCAAATCTGAAACAGATTCCAATCTTATAATATGTGAAATGGCTTTATCTCAAAACTGTTTTGCTGACCTAAGGAAAATTGTGCCTACTTTGATAGAAAGGGAAAATTACTCTAAGATAATAGACATAGTAGTCCACAGTTCTGGTAGAACTGGGGTATCTTGTTATGCTAGTTATACTGTATCTGAATGGCTAATTCAAAGAAAATTCAGATGATGGTGTCTATTGGAATGGCATAATATTCACTAAGGAAAATAGGGATCACTGACTTATTGCCAATTGGCATGGAAGTCTGGGTCCCCATTTGGGCTCATTGATACCCAAAGGGTATCTTGCTACTTCTGGGCAGAAGTGAGACTTATGGCTCATCACTGTTCTTTTGCTGATTCTACTGTAACTGGAAGGCTAGATGTGCCCTGTCATTGTTTTGGTCGTGACCTCTACTGAAACCACAGTGAAAGACCTTATTCTATTGGAATGGCATAATATTCACTAAGGAAAATAGGGATCACTGACTTATTGCCAATTGGCATGGAAGTCTGGGTCCCCATTTGGGCCCATTGATACCCAAAGGGTATCTTGCTACTTCTGGGCAGAAGTGAGACTTATGGCTCATCACTGTTCTTTTGCTGATTCTACTGTGACTGGAAGGCTAGATGTGCCCTGTCATTGTTTTGCTCGTGACCTCTACTGAAACCACAGTGAAAGACCTTAGTAGTTCTGGGGGTATGATGAAAGTCCACCTCTAGACTAGGCATTCTCTGACACCTCCTTGCAGGGATACTCAGGAGGCCTCTTTACTTTCAGGTGCCCATGGAAGTCCAAGCACTTCCTGCAGCCTCTACTGACACATAGGGGAGGGAGGGATCATTAATGCTTGGCAAGGGCTAAAGTCCTAGCTCCAATCTTGGCCTTCTCTGACATTACCCAGTGTAGGGATTGAAGTCTTTCATTAAAATCTTTTGGAGTACAATTATAGGCTCCTCAATTAGCCTTGGAGTAATCTGGGTAGGCACATGAGTTTTTCGGTCTTTTGTTGGAGTAGAGTGATTATTTTCTATTATCTAGATTTTTCTGTCTTGTAAGGCTCTTCCTTTTCCTGTTTCTTCACTGGAGAAAGCTGGCTTTTGTTTGGCATGTTTAGAGTGAACTTATTGGCATTCCCAGATTACTTACTTATTACAGCAATTAGCCTGGGATATACAAAGCAGGAAAAGAAACAAAACAAATACTTACCACTGCATTGTTCCTTGGATCCCAAGATCCCTAAGCAATTCACCTTTTTCTCTCTACCTTTTACAGTCTTATGTTTTATTGCTATTATTTATATATATTTTAGCTTGAATGTCTATAGTTTTTAGTTGTACTCTGGAGGACAAAAAGGGAAAAGTACATCTATTCCAACTTCCTGGAAGTGAAAGTCTTAATTATTTTGAAAAAAAAACAAAAAATAATCAGCTTAATCTTTGAGGTAATCACATTGGTCTGACATGATCTCAAGCTCATTTCACAATGTCTTTAAAAAAATGTGCCAAAGAACTGGATTAATTCACTAATTATTAATTTGATAAAGTTTGATCAGTTTATTAATTCTTAGCTATTCTTTTGGAGAAGGCAATGACAACCTACTCCAGTACTCTTGCCTGGAAAATCCCATGGACAGAGGAACCTGGTAGGCTGCAGTCCATGGGATCGCGAAGAGTCGGACACGACTGAATGACTTCACTTTCACTTTTCACTTTCATGCATTGGAGAAGGAAATGGCAACCCACTCCAGTGTTCTTGCCTGGAGAATCCCAGGGACAGAGGAGCCTAGTGGGCTGCTGTCTATGGGGTCGCACAGCGTTGGGCACGACTGAAGCAACTTAGCAGCAGCAGCATTCTTTGAATAAAATACTGGTTAGCTTTGTAAACAGACCTTTACAAATCACTTTAAAATCAATTTGGTTAGTAATTAAAACTGTTGATGAAGAATATACACATAAAACTACAGCATAAACAAACCAAAACAAACAAACAATTCAGTAGAAAAACAAGTATCCTAAATTTGTGGGAATAGCCATTTAAATTGTAGGATATGATTTTTAGTAGTAATGTCATAGATGATTCAACTTATAAATTAATAAGACATTCCCTGAAAAACTTTGCTAAATTACTAAAGAAGTTCAAATTTGACAGAGTGATGCCAAAGCTTTACTGAGGAGATTTAATAGTCATGTCATGAAAAATAATGGGAAAAAAGAGAGGTTTAAATTAAATACAATTGAGTATTATATGTGATTTTCAATATATATATTTTTTAATCTATATATCCAACTTTTTTTCTTAAAAAAGTTTATTCAGTTTTTTTTTATTTTTCATGAGTCAATTTCACCAATGTATAATTTTCTAGGAAATTATCCATTTCGTCCAAACTTTCAAATGTACTGTCATAAAGTTACTGCAGGCATTCTATCATCTCTGTTCTAGTTTAGTCTTTTGTGGCTGTTGTTGATAGTGTTGCTTATCTGTGCCTTTTCTTGTTCTTTTTTCTTTCATCCATCTTGCTTAGAGGTGTGATCACTGAGGCTGTGAATGATCTCGGGTCAGGTAAATAAAGTTAGGAACAAAATTTTCAGTTTTAAGATTCTTTTGGATTCCAAACTTGTGGACTTACAGATTGTGGACTGATGCTTTCATTTTCTTTCAGCTCTAATTACTTTGTCACCTCTGTTCTACTTAAAAAAATATATATATTTCTGAAAACTGAAAAAATAAATTTCTAAATGCCTTATAGCCAACATTTTATATTTTCAGATTGGCCAAAACATTTTTGGAGTGATCTTTCATTGGTAAAATAGTGTTCATTTTATGTTTGTTATATATGTATAAGCAATATGAAATGCTGAATTTTGCTTCAATAGTTTCCTAAACCTACAGCATATTTACTTTGTCCATAGAATTTATTAATTTTAAAAGTTGTTAGTTTTTAAATGCATCAATACAATGGAATTACTAAATTATTTTGTTTAGATTTTCTTTTCTGAAACAAAATCTACCTGTTTAAAAACTATTTCTATTTAAATGTGCAGATGAAAAGTTTCACATATCTTTTTAATAATACAATTTTCTCCAGAGTCATCCATTCTGTTCTACTGATTTGGTAACAGACTTTGTCTCTGATAACTCTTTTTTCTATGTGCCTATCATGTTTATTTATGAATGTGAAATTTATATCTTATAGGATTTTTTCTATGCATGTGTGGATATTTATTTCTCATGTCCTTTAGAAATAGTCACACTATTCATAATGTTGGTACCTTATTTTAGATTTCTATTCTAAACAATAGAATTGATTGATAGATAAAAGTAAGAACTATTATTTTGTTATGCACAAGACTTTACATGTATTATTTCATTTAGTTCTCACAATAACTCTAGGAAAATAAAACTATTTTTATGTCCTTTTTCAGATGAGACAATTGAGGCTAAAATGAAAAAAAAAGTATATATATATATGATGCATTGTATCCAGTGACACACAGCTGTATGTTTCAGCTGTGTGTCAATAAACACAATAAACCCCGTTTATTCAGTTTTAAGTGAAGTTTAGGACAGTATGTACTAGAAAGACATGATTAAAGGGTTGCCTTTTGTACCACTGATCACTGATGTGTAAAATTAATGTTTGTGTCAAAATGTCAATGATGTGTATTAAAGTTAGGGTATATAAAAACAGAAAGGAAATATATGCAATTAAGACAATGATCCTTACTCTTACTATATGAACTGATTTTTAAGGCCATAGTCACATTTCCTGGAGGCAATGATTTAATGAAGAGATCTACATATGATAGAACTGATTGCAATAAATAAATGTTTATTAGAAATAAATTGCTCTATATTCAAATGAATAATCAGTTCCTGCCAGAATTGAGTTAGGTATTATTATTATTAGTCTTATTTTAGAAATGAGGAAATTAATGCAAAGGGCTGTTCTATAAGCTGGCCAGGTTTATACAAACAGGAGTTTAATTTTGAACTGTGACTCTCTGGCCCCAGGTTCTGTGTTTTTCAGCCACTCTACTCCTCTATGCATGGTTATTGGCTCTAAAAAGAAAAAAACAAAGGTCTAAACAGACCTTTAGACCTTGCCCTGATTGCCCCTCATAGCTGAGGATGATAAATAGGACACTTAGAAGTGTTGTTTTTCCCCACTGGGTCCTAAAAGTCTGAGTGACTTTATAACAACTATAGTGTAACCTTTAGGAACTGAAATCTTTAAAAGGATATTATGAAAATATCAAAAGTGAAATATAATTTCTTAGGAATTAGAGATCAGAACCACACACTCTTTCCCTCTGGGCATCTTTTGATAGGGCTTTACTCAAACTCAAGGTAAACATTTATAGCAGCTCTGAGTTCTCTGGGACTGTCCCTTGTTTTCTAGTTTGATGGAAGTTTAAATGAGTTTTTAGCACTTAGAGTTTTTAAAAAGCCATGGACAAAATATGTCAGAATATATTTCTCTATGCATATCATAAATCCATTTCACATCACTACTCTGGACTCATAGCAGGCAGAGTGCCATTTTGAATTTGGCTCTGATATGAATGTAGACTCCGATCTTCTGTATAAAAATTAGTGATTGATGGGCACTTTATATTAATTAATGTATTTGCCTCCAATAAATGTGTTTCCAACAACTCTCTGGTGTTAGACATTAAAAGAAATTGGAATTTTCAAACTATTAAACTGATGGTTGACTGTCCCTTGTTTTCTAGTTTGATGGAAGTTTAAATGAGTTTTTAGCACTTAGAGTTTTTAAAAAGCCATGGACAAAATATGTCAGAATATATTTCTCTATGCATATCATAAATCCATTTCACATCACTACTCTGGACTCATAGCAGGCAGAGTGCCATTTTGAATTTGGCTCTGATATGAATGTAGACTCCGATCTTCTGTATAAAAATTAGTGATTGATGGGCACTTTATATTAATTAATGTATTTGCCTCCAATAAATGTGTTTCCAACAACTCTCTGGTGTTAGACATTAAAAGAAATTGGAATTTTCAAACTATTAAACTGATGGTTGCCTTCTGATAACCTCTATTTTCCAACTGGAGTCTGAGATGTGATTAATGAAGATGATGGTTTAATGCTTAATCTTTCTTTTAATAGCTGGAACTAATGGCAATTTCATGTCCCTGCTGCTTTGACCAGCAGGATGTATCAGAAATAAAAAAACTTCAAAATGTCAGATTTATAAGACAAATTTTGAGGGGATCTGAAGCTAATTTTCAAAAGCATAATTTATAAACATTCTTTCCTTTATTTTAGTCTAACATTTAATTGGCAAAAGAGGAAAAATCACTTCATGTATACATACAGTTTTGTTTCTCTTGTTCACTAATTATATAGACTGTTTTGAATCTACTGAAAAAAGTGCTATAGGTTGTGCATGTTACATTGTTCTTCCCACAATGATAACTTTGTCCTATTATTTAAACATTGCTATATAATTATGTAAGACAGTTTCCTGTTAGTACTACTTTTATTTCTCAACATTTCTTAATCCTATAATTATCAAGTTTTAACCAATTGCATTAACATAATTTTTCTGACTATAGCTTGTTGCCACCATAGTATATCATGATTTTGAAGAATCAATCCTTAGTGCCACACTATGTTCTAAGGTACTCTTTCAATATGGCATTAATAATCATGTCTATTTTTGTTGAAATGACAATGAAGGCTTCAGAATCTGTCTCTAGTGGAGGACAGACAATTTGAATGTATAAGATATGGCAGAGGAGTCATAGGTGACCTGTCTTAAAATGTTCTCTATACGTCGGGCACATCATAATTCACTAGGGTTTATTTGAATGGCTTGGGTGTACTAAAGATAATTTATATGAATACCTCTTCATTGTCCTTTGTCTATTCCAGTGCATACTAATTATTTCATCTCCTGTCTTCACAATATCCAATGCATGTTTTGTGCCTGAGAGCTCACTGTGACTTTAGGAGAAGCCTTTATCATTTGAATTTTAGGGACATTTTGGGATGGTAGAAATTAGTCTAAATTGAGATAAAACACTAATGGTTAACATTTTTGTCATCAATTTTCCTTTTATAAAACAACTGTATTTTAATAGAAGCCTCTAGTACGTTTTCAGAAAGTAATGCCTGATATACAAATTCAGTTACTGTATGAAGGCCAAGTTAGTAATAATAAGTGACAACTTCTACTTATCTAAGTCATATCCAACTCTTTGCAATCTCATGGACAGTAGCCCACCCGTCCATGGGATCTTGTCCATGGGATTTTCCAGGCAAGAATACTGGAGTGGGTCACCATTTCCTTCTCCAGGGTATCTTCCTAACCCAGGGATTAAACCTGTGTCCCCTGCATTGTAGGTGGATTATTTACCACTGACCCACCTAGAAAGCCACTCATCTATTACTCTGTGCTAAACATTTATTTTTATCATACAATTATTCCTCATCATTTCCCTATAATTGAATATTAATTCTAAAAAAAAGAAAGCCCCAAATATCAATTCACAATATATCAGAGATAGCATTCAATAAAGATTTGATCATGCTTTTACATAAAACACAAACAAGATTTTTCTGTTAAGGTCAAAAGATACATTCCATCTCTATTTCAATGTTCTCATTATTAAAGGGCCTTTTTTTTTTTTTTCCCAGAAATCACAGTTTCTGTTTATCATATCAACTTAAGCTTACATCCTAAAAGGCTTTTGTTTAAACTTCAAGTTTGTATAGCATGGCCCATAAACTTGATAACATTAGGCATTATTATATTGACAGTAACCATTATATTATGCATTTCCTTGTGGTATGTGTATCTTTGTTAAATAATCAAGTTATTTGCGAAGTTTTCAACATTGACTAATTTTTAAAACATGCCATAGTGACTGCTCTTTACAACTGTTTATTTAAAGTTGCATAAAACACATGGAAATGGTTGGATGTGTCTTTTATGCTGGAGAAGGACTGCACAGGGGAACCATTTATAAATATCAGCCCAAGGAAGGCAAAAAGAGTGTGAAACTCTCAAGCAATCAAACCATTGATCATCTATAGGAAT
>SJXQ01003085.1:36290-100156 GCA_006408695.1 Aepyceros melampus | reverse complement strand
TTCTCCAGGGGGGGGGGCTGGGGGCAGAGGAAGGCGGGGAGGAGGGGTGGCTACAGGGTGTGAGAGGGGCCGGCACCCTTCCCAATCCCCTCACTCCTCTAGCTAACAGGTCTGAGTCACAGGTGCCTCAAGGGAGCTCAGCAGGCATGGCCACTGTAGATGGTCCTTTCAGACCACCCGCCAGATTTCCCTTGGTTACTTCAGGGTTAGGTGGCAGAAAGGGATCACATCCCTGTCTTCTAGTTCATTTGCCAGAGCCTCGGGAACGTACAGGTCTTTCCAAAGCCAGCCCTGGGCTGGAGGACACGCTGGATCCCCCTGGCTCAGCTGAGTTCTGGTTTCTTTCCCACCTTTTCCTCATTCGTTAAGAATCCACTGTGAATGGGTTTGGGGGACATGGGTAGAGAAGGGACAAGGAGTCCAGGGTGTTGGGGTGCCTGGTGGGGCAGAGGTGAAATGCAATCCAGATAAAGGCAAAACATTGAAGAAATTGGGGACATTTAACCTAGAAAGTCAAATATCCAGGGTTGAGACAGAGACATGAGGATGAGGTGAAGAGCGGGGACAGGTCACCATGTGGAAGCGACACTGGATTTGTACTGGGTGGATGCTTCAGTGGGGAGAGTCCTGTGTGTATAAACCAGGGACTCAACCCTCGGAGCAGTGCTTTCCAGACAGTGATCCCCTGTCCTTGGGCATATCCAGGCCAGGGTCCATGGCCCAGGGGAAAGGAGTCAGGTGGCAGGGGAGGCGGGCTAGGGCTCGGGGCTCCACCTGGTGTCCTGTGGTCCAGACACAGCCCCGAACATGTTCCCACGGCCAGCGTTTCTTCACAGGCACCGTCAGCTGGGCTGAGAGGCCCCTGCCCAGTGCAGCCTGCATTCTCAGTCCTGACAAGCATCAGCCTGGGGTCACTGGCTTGTTCCTGGATCAGCTGCTTAGGCATTTAGAGTTGTGAGCCCTGGAGCAGAGGCCCTGACCACACTCATCACCCTTCCCTTCTCTAGGTTCACCGGCAGGCCCACCTGGTCGTCATTACTTTTACTGGAGCCTCAATCTCACAAATTACATTTGTTAATGTAAGAAACAACAATATTGTGAAACAGGCAGAGTACAAATAAAATAGCTTGTGAAATTAATAAGCTTATAAGTAAATAGTGTTATCTTCTAAGGAGTCACAGGGCTGGGGCCAGAAGAAGGAAAATCCATCTTTAGCTGGAGCAGATATTTCTCTCCTTGGGGAGGTCAGGTTAACACATACTCACTGCATCAGATGCTCACTGCACTCTAGAGGGGAGGGAGGAGGCCCAAAAGGGCAGAGAAGAAAAATTATGTTGAAATGTTACCTGTCTTGCCTTGAAATACAATTTTGATTTCATTCCTTCTTAAAATTTGCCTGCCATGCGCACCACCTCCTGGGAGCCCTCTCCACCCACCACACCTTCCCCTGGGTGAAGATCACATGGTTCATCCTGGTACAGCAGTGAGGGGCAGCAGGGCAGGGGATCCTTCCCCTTCCCTCCCCCACAGCTCTGCTAGCCTGGCCCCTCTGGCCCTGGTGGGACCAGAATGCTGGGCTCTGAGGCTTTGTGGCTGAGAGCAGGTGAGGAAGAAGGCTTGTGGGGGCTTCCTGGCCTCCAGCTACTGTAAAGGGCTGCTGGTCTGAATTCATCCATGAAGAGGTCAGGGAGGCACGTACACACACACACACTGAGCCTACATCCAGGCACCTTTAAAGAAAGCATCACAGTGCTGGCAGAGGTTTCTAATAGCTAAGAATTTGGGGCTTTGGAGTGGGGCCAAACTGCTAGTTTCCTCTAACAGGCTGAAGCCCTAGCCTCAGCCTGAGGGGGCGTGGGGAATTGCTGGCTGCGGTTCAGAGAGGGGGGTCTTTTGGGTTAGCATGGAAGTCCAAGTTGACTAGGGTACTTCTGAACTCTAGGCACATTGAGGGTCAGGACCTGTTGATTTTGTTTTGCTTTGTCTTTGTCCTTTATATTAAATTGGGAGGGGGGAGGGAAGAACATTATGATGTAGAACAGAGACAAGGCTTCTCTCTATGATTGCCAGCAAAGGCTGATAGGAACCAGAAGCTCCAGGGAATTTAACACACACACGCAGACACACATATATTTTATATATGCACACACACACACATTATATAATACATTATGTAGATCACATTATGCCCGGGGCCTAGAGCACAAGGAAGCAACAGTAGAAAGCAACTGACTCACAGAAACACACGTGTGCACCACACACTCAAGCACTTCAGTTTCTTTAACTACAAAAGCAGATGAATGGATAAGAAAGCTGTGGTACATATACACAATGGAGTATTACTCAGCTATTAAAAAGAATACGTTTGAATCAGTTCTAATGAGGTGGATGACACTGGAGCCGATTATACAGAGTGAAGAAAGCCCGAAAGAAAAACACCAATACAGTATATTACACATATATATGGAATTTAGAATGATGTTAATGATAAACCTGTACGCAAGACAGCAAAAGAGACACAGATGTATAGAACGGCCTTTTGGACTCTGTGGGAGAGGGAGAGGGTGGGATGAGTTGGCAGAGTGGCAATGTAACATGTATGATATCATAAGTGAAACGAATCGCCAGTCTAGATTTGATGCAGGATGCAGGATGCTTGGGACTGATGCACGGGGATAATTCAGAGAGAGGGTGTGGGGTGGGAAGGCCTTTTGGACTCTGTGGGAGAGGGAGAGGGTGGGATGAGTTGGCAGAGTGGCAATGTAACATGTATGATATTATAAGTGAAACGAATCGCCAGTCTAGGTTTGATGCAGGATGCAGGATGCTTGGGACTGATGCACGGGGGATAATCCAGAGAGAAGGTGTGGGGCGGCAGGGGGGAGGTGCGGGTCGGGATTGGGAGTTCATGTACACTCATGGCTGATTCATGTCAATGTATAGCAAAACTAATACAGAATTGTAAAGCAAAACAAACTAAAAAATTAAAATCAATTAAAAAAAAGATTTGTATACAATTTAAAGGTTACTCTCTACCATTATTATAAAATATTGGCTATATTTCTCATGTTGTACAATAGATCCTTGAGCCTATCTTAAACACAATAGTTTCTACCTCCTGCTCCCCCATCCTTTTACTGTCCCTCTCCTCCTACACTGGCAACCACTACTCTGCTCTCTATATCTGTGAGCTTCTTTTTCATTATATTAACTAGTTTGTTATACTGCATAAATTCTACATCTAAATGATATCATACAGTATTTGTATTTCTCAGTCTGACTTATTTAACTTAGCATAATGCCCTCCAAGTCCATTCCTGTCGCTCCAAATGGCAAAATTTTCACTGTCTTTTATGGTTGAGTAGTAGTTCATTGTAAATATATATCATGTTTCATTGATTTTAAATACTATTTCCCAATAGAAAACAAAGTTCATAGAGAAATAGCTTCTTTTAGGACTCAGGAAAGAAACATGTAAGAACAGCTTACAGCACCTTGTAATGCAAAACAAAACAAACAAACAAAAAAGTGCTAAAAACAATCTATTAAAGGAACAAACAGAAGAAGAACAATGATAAGTTTATATCAAATGGATACTTGTGATAATCAAAAGAGACCTATTGGCAAAAAGAAGAACAATTTGAGGGAAAAATTGTAAAGTTGTATTGGATTTTCACCTACAGTATAAAATAAATATCTGTATGTCTACACTGGCATAAATAAAATCTGAATAAGTAATAAATGGGGAAATATAGGAAGGTATCTCTTTTAAAACTCCAAATAAATTTTTAGACCCTTAACATTTCAAAGTGGTGGCACATAACTCCTTACTTCTTAATTGTGGCCTGGGCACATTGACTTTCTTGAAAAGAATACAGTGTGGAAGAAAAGAGGAAAAATGAGTAATTTCATGATACAGAAAATTGAGAAATACAGTCTTAAGTGAGGTGATCACGATCATCATCAATAGTAATAAGTCTTATTGATTATCCTGGTAATGATGCAATAAGAATGCCACTTCACCATGAGATCTTTCTCTTCAAAACATTATTACAGTTTAGTGTTAAGGAAAGCATCAGATCAATGTTAAGTGACATTCAGTAGATTACTGGACCAGTATTCCTCAAAACAATCAAGGTCATCAAAAAACAAGGGAAGTCTGAGAAACCATCAAAGTTTAGAGAAGGCTGAGGGGGCCTGATGATTAAATATAATGTAGAATACTGGATGGAATTCGGAACTAGAAAAGTAGAATTTTGAAGTAGTAAAAGGACAATAGGGGTAAAGATATCCAAATGAAGTAAGGACTTAATAATAATATATCAGTAATTGGTCATTAACTGTGACACATATACTATTTAAGATGCTAATGATAAGACAAATGTGGTGTACAGTATATAAGAACTCTGTGTACTATTTTTGAAATGATTCTAAAACTACTCTAAAGGTTTATTAATATCTGTTAGTTAACCATGTGCTTCTAAGTGTTAACTCTGTTATATTAGTCCCCTTAACAATTTCAGAGTCTGAAGCGTGGAGAAAAGCAGGAGGAAAATGCTAGTATAATTTATTGCATTATAAAATTAATATATATTATTTAAGTAGTTTGAACTTTCTAGATTCTCCATCTTAATATATAAAATAGTAAGAAAAAAAATCAAAGTAGATTTTATTTTATTTTTTTACATTAATGAGAATATTGGGCCACAGCTGTAATTTCAAATAGGTGAAAATTGGGACAAAGTGAGTACTCCTCCATTACTAACAGCTTTTGCTTAATTGATCATTTTTACTTTTCACTTCTAAAAGTAAAGATTTCCATAAGCTAAGAATTGACCATTTACCTTTTCCCTGATTCTCCCCTTTTTGCTGTCCCCCATATCCTTAGAACCTGGAGGAGAGCATGACAACCCACTTCAAGATTCTTGCCTCAGAATCGCATGGACTGAGGAGCCTGGTAGGCTACAATCTGTAGGATCACAAAGAGTCACTTGACAGAAGTGACTGAACATGCACGCACATATCTTTAGGAAACACAGAGAAATACAATATATAGTTGTTTTTCTACAATAAAATGGACAATGCAGATCCTCACTTGGGGAAACGCAGAAAGGAGTTTATGAAGTGTCATGTAGCTCATTTGAGTGTCTGATGCAGAACAATGGTCCTTACTGCTTTCAGAGGGGTAATAGTGAATACGAGTCAAGAAAGATTCCTTGTTGAAATGAGTTTGGATTGTGACAACCTCCAGAATAGATATTTGACCCTGGAATGAAGTTTACATATTTGACTGAATAAGCTTAATGAGAAAGAAATTTGTCTGCAACTTTCTGTAATGGCAGCATTGTAGAGGAGCCATTGAGAACTGTCATTCTACATTTCCTCTTTGTTCTCCTTTTCTGGGTCTCCAACATGATTCTTTGAAACTCATGAAATAATAGATAAAATTGACCATCTCATCCAAGCCCTTAAGAGTCATCTAAGGAGAATAATTGAGACTCCATTTAAAAGGATAGAAGTAGGAGGAAAAGAGATTAAGACAGCAAGAGCCCTTTCTGAAATAGAAATGAGTATTATCCAAGTGTGAATGGAAGTCAGAGATATTTGAAGAAAAGTTTTGAGGTTTTTGAGAAGTGGGCCATATTATTAAGTCAGGAAATAGGTACCCTAGATGAGAGACAATACTGTGGAAAGGTAAATTCTGCAGGGATATTCCTTTGGTAAACGGCACTGTAGAGCATTTAAGAGAAACTTAAAACACAACTTTGTTATACATTCATCCTAATATAAGTGAGAGGAAGCTAGTCAATTAAAGGATAATAGATGAAATTTGTGTTATGTCAATAGTGTTTGAGTATTTTAGCTGTTACAGCAAAGCATAGTAAAGAAAATGCAATGTCTTTAAGTAATTCATTATTATAATTTTGTGGGTAGTTCTGCTTCATTTTGTTTGAAGTCATTCAAGCAGCTGTCTTCAAACAGCTCAATTGATGTTGGAATATCCAAGATGGTCTTTCATCCTTCAAGGTCTCCTTCTCTCTGTGTCCCCTTTCACTATTCAGTAGTCTAGTCTGAGCTTCTTTACAGAATAGTGGCTGTCTTCCAGGAGAGGATGTTCTAAGATGGCAAGCCCCCATATGCAATTACTCCTTAAACCTCTTCTTTTGTTGTCACGCTAATGTCCCATTCATAAACCAAACTGTGCAGCAAAGCCCAGAGTTAACATAGGAGAGGATTGATTACATAAGTATCTGAGTACTGGAAGACATGGTTTAGAGGAAGCTACCAATTTAAAAGCCTCTCATAATTATCATTTCAAAATAACAGATTCCAGCAAACTGAATTTAAATTATTTTGCCTTAGGTAGTGGAGAGGTTACATGGAAAACAGGGGTCAAGTAATATTCCAGAATTTTTTAAACAAAAAATATTGGCTTTTAGTAATTATTGTTTGGGGCCCAATTACCACTTGGACATACCAAAGTAATACTTTTAGTTATATTTCATTCCCTGATATATAAATGACTGTATTTTGCAGAATAAATTTATTTTCTGTGTATATTTTCTGCTAATGTGATTACTTCCAGAAACCAAAAGATTTCTTCTCTTGTATACTCACCAACCTTGCTCAACACAATAGACACACACACATCTGAAATTAAATTTTAAAAACAGCATGAAAATCTTCTAGAATTGCTTGCATATTTTATAGGGTTGCTTCCTGAATATTATTATTTACTGAATATTAATAATATTTCCTCATTTCATCACCATTTTAAAAACTATGTCATTTAAATAGTTGAATGTCTTTCATATATCAACACTGTTTTTGGCACTGAAGGGGTATAAAAGAAGATAGGAGTCATCATTCTTTAATTTTAGTAATATTTTTAAATTTATAATTTCTTGTTATTTGCTATGATTTTGTTGAAATTTCAACCATATTAAGAATTTTGACAAGAGCTATTATTTCTGTGCTATCAGTGATGAAATTCAGGCTCAGGAAAAGACAATGAAAATCCACAGTGGACAACAAAAAAGGGAATCATGTTCAGAGTAGAATTCTAATTTTTTTTTTTCAGTAGAATTCTAGTGTTTCTTTATAACAGAATGTGAATTGCAGGGGTTTATAGATCTAGAGTTTAGATTTTAATATCAACACTAAAGTAAATTATATAAATCTGTGAAATGCAGATTCATGTTTTAAATGTTATAATTGTGATACTTTACACAATTAGTATGATTGCTTTAATATTCTACCATATCAGGTTATCTTTTTGATGACATATCACTGTTTTTATAGCCTTGCAGGCTAGTTAAGCAATAAGATATGACATCTAAACCAGTAACATAAAGTATACAAACGTTTTAAAAAGAAAAAAAAAAACCTACAAAAAATGATTAAATGTTAAATCACGCAGCAGTGAGGGAAGCAATATGCAGTGTGTGTGCTCAGTCATGTCAGACTCTTTGTGATCCCACAGACTGTAGTCCATCAGATTCCTCTGTCCAGAGAATTTTGGAGGAAAGAATACTGAAGTGGGTTGCCATTTTCTTCTCCAAGGATCTTTTCCACCCAAGGATTGAAACCATGTATCTTGTAACTCCTGCATTGACAGGCAGATTCTTTAGCACATCACCACCTGGGAAGCCAAATAGATATGCAAAACTTTGTATTACAATCCAGAATGTTGGTAATTGTTCAGTTGCTCAATCATGTTTGACTCCTTGTGGCCCCATGGACTCTAGCCCACCAGGCACCTCTGTCCATGGAATTTTTCAGGCAAGAATACCAGAGAGGGTTGCCATTTCCTTCCCAAGGAAGCAATATACAAGCTCATTAAAGAGAAAGACTAGTGAGGGCTGATGGAGTCAGAGAGGACTTGATAGAAAAGGTAATATTTGAACTTGGCCTTAAATCTATTATACTCACTTGTAGCTTTTGTCCTTTGCCTTCAACTTCAGCAGAGTTCACATTCATTCCCTCTCTAACGACTGTTCACAGACATGAAGACCATTATCAATCACATCTCAGCCATGAAGATTTGACCTTTTTGCCACATTGATTAGGCATCACATTGATCTGCCCTGCATTATTTCAGTTCACCATCCTCCCTCTCTATTAGACAAGTGCCTTCATTCTGCCCTTCCAAGGTCTAGGTACCCATTTCCAGCTTATCTTGCCTGGATTTCTTGTACTGAAAAGCACCAGGTTCTTTTTAATAAGCACTTACATTGAAGAAAATGTGCTCTCCAAAAATATAAGTGCTGATACTCTAACTACCTGAGGTGAAAGAACAATCGTGAAATTTAATAAAGAAGAAATGAAATGTTCAATTGGAGACAAAAATTGCTTTACAGCAGTACAATAAAATAAAACACAAGCCAGTTGCCCTCAGCACCAGGCTATTATTCACACACAGCAAAACAGGAAGTAGCCCTCAGGGTTGCTTGAGCAGAAATACATGAGTGATGAGTTTTCTTTCTTTCCTTTTAACCTCTGAGGAACTATGGAGGAAGAGTACAAAGACTCACATTCAAGCAAAAGGTAAAAATATTTTCTGTCCTCTTCTTAGCAACTTTCTCATATTTTACTCTGACAAACTGGTACTAGATTGAATATAATATAAACCTTCTTTATTGTCTTAGATAAAGCAGCCACTGAGGGGTAGAGATTTACACTTTTCTTCAGAAATGACACAAATTATTTCCCATAAGTATTGGGATAAGACAATAATTCTAGATCCCTGAAAAAAAGTGACAAGTGTCCAAATTGAATTCTTCACTTCAAAATCCTACTTGGTACCTAAGACTGTGACTGGCTTACCATAGTGCAAAGGAAACAGACAGAAGATATTTATGTAAAGAGAGATGACAGTTTAAGTAGCAGATAAAGAGGAATCGTGGAGGATTTTTCTTACAGCTTTCAGTTCAGGAAAGCACATTAATTTTACTTATATAGTGTGTTTATTTGAGGTGGCTTAAAAGAAAGCTGATGGAAGATTTGTCTTTGCCTTTCTTCTGTGTTTTCTACTTGTTGAGTACTTCTTCAAAATTAACATACTGTCTCCTCATCTTAGACCTATGCTTTGACTGGTTTTGCTTCACACAAGAGGCAAGAGAGAAGAAGTTGACAGAACAATGAATGATCTCTAGTTGACTTATTATGACTTATCTTTTTGCTGTTGTTCAGTCACTAAGTCATGTCTAACTGACACTTTGTGACCTTGTGGACTGCAACACTTCAGGTTCCTCTGTCTTCCACTATCTCCTAGAGTTTGCTCAAGAATGGACTGATGCCACATGGAAGATATTTTGGGAAAGAGGGAAAATGGAAGTGAGGAGGCCATGCAAGTTCTTCATTTCCACCATTCTGCAATGCTTCTTGAATTCCTTTTGATGTATAGATCATGTTTCTACATAGGGTTTAAAATGAGAAAATTTTGATCAAACAAAAACTGAAAACTGTTGTTTTATATAATTTACTAAATTGTTGGTAAGAAAATGCAAAAAGATTATTACCAGGAAAACATTCATTTTAGTATAGCAACATGAATCATTTGCAAGTAATGGCTCCATTTTTCTCCAGCTTGACCATTTTTCATTGGCATGGTGGAGATTTGGAGAGGAAAGAAAAGGAAAACAATTCTATGTTAAGCTCATCAGGAGAATATTTTTAAGTAAGAAAGAAAGCATCAAACCAACAGCATCATTAAGAAAGAGTTGGTCATATGCATGTATACCTCTTTTCATTGAGCTTTGCTTTATTGTGCTTCATGGAGACTGTGATTTATTTTTTCTAATAAATTAAAATTTTGTGGCAATATTATGTCAAGCAACTCTATCACCACCATTTTTCCACAGTATTTGCTTATATTTGTGTCAGTGTCTTACATTTTGGTAATTCCTGCAATATTAAAAAAAATCATTATTATAATATTTGTTTTTGTGATCTCTGATCAGTAATATGTGCTGTTACTATTGCAAAAAGATTACAAGTCACTGAAGTTTCAGTTAGCATTTTTTAGCAATAAGGAATTTTTAAATTAAGTTACCTTTAATGGTGTTTTATTGTGATAAAAGTCACATGAGATGTACAATTTTAGCCGTAGTTATCTGTACAGTTTAGTAGCACTAAGTAGTTTCACACTGCTGTACAACTCTCATCATTATCTATCTCCTGAATTTTTCACCTTGTTAAACTAAAACTCTCTCCCCATTAAACATTACCTCTCTTTCCTCCCTCCCCAATTCCCTAGCTCCCTGCCGCTGGCATCTACCAGTGTACTTTCTGACTCTATGAATTTGACTCTTCTGCCTCCTGAGAAACCTATATGCAAGCCAGGAAGCAACAGTTAGAACTGGACATGGAACAATAGACTGGTTGCAAATAGGAAAAAGAATAAGTCAAGGCTGTATATTGTCACCCTGCTTATTTAACTTATATGCAGAGTACATCATGAGAAACACTGGGCTGGTAGAAGCACAAGCTGGAATCAAGATTGCTGGGAGAAATATCAGTCACCTCAGATATGCAGATGACACCACCCTTATGGCAGAAAGTGAAGAGGAACTAAAAAGCCTTTTGATGAAAGTGAAAGAGGAGAGTGAAAAAGTTGGCTTAAAGTTCAACATTCAGAAAATGAAGATCATGGCATCTGGTCCCATCACTTCATGGCAAATAGATGGGGAAACAGTGTCAGACTTTATTTTGGGGGCTCCAAATTCACTGCAGATGGTGACTGCAGCCATGAAATTAAAAGACACTTACTCCTTGGAAGAAAAGTTATGAACAACCTAGATAGCATCTTGACAAAGAGAGACTTTACTTTGCCAACAAAGGTCCATCTAGTCAAGGCTATGGTTTTTCCTGTGGTCATGTTGGATGCGAATATTGGACTGTGAAGAAAGCTGAGCACTGAAAAATTGGTGCTTTTGAACTGTGGTGTTGGAGACTCTTGAGAGTCCCTTGGGCTGCAAGGAGATCCAAACAGTCCATTCTGAAGGAGATCAGCTCTGGGATTTCTTTGGAAGGAATGATACTAAAGCTGAAACCCCAGTACTTTGCCCACCTCATGCAAAGTGTTGATCATGACTCATGGCAAATTTACCAGCCCTGTCCTTAGTACTAGCTTAGAACTATAAAGTTCACTGCAAGCAGAAATGGTAACTCTGAGAGAGGGAGGAAAGATATTGACAAGAGGAGAGGGAGTGATGGTAAAGATATAAAATAATCTGAAAGACTGAGAGGAAATGAAAAAAAGAAAGAAAAGAGGAGTACAGTGAGGGATGTAAGGAAATAATTTTTTTTAAGGCTATGCAAGTTGAGAAGATAGGAAGCAGCATTTATTTAGAATTTTTATCTGTTAAACATTAACAACAGACAATTTATTTGAACCCAAATGTTATCTTTTTCTTGTTACTTGATGAATATAACTAATCAAATGAAAAGAAGAACACAAAATAATAGAAAGTAAAAAGTCCTGAAGCTTGAAAAGTTTGTGGACCAGTTAAGAAATGAGAGCATAAGAAAGTATCAAAAACAGAATTCCAGACTTATTTGCAAGATTCTAAAACAGAGATTTTTCCAAAAGATAAGGAGAAAAGAAAGAATGTTATTTAGAAAGGAAAGGGTGTACCCATCTTTCCAAAATATGGTTTTCTTCAGATATATGCCCAAGAGTGGGATTGCTGGATCATATGGTAGGTTTATTTTTAGTTTTTTAAGGAGCCTTCATGCTGTTCTCCACAGTAGGAGAATCAGTTTACATTCCCACCAAATCTAGGAGGGTTCCCTTTTCTCCACACCCTCTTCACCATTTACAGTTTATAGACTTTTGATAATGGCCATTTTGACCTGTGTGAGGTGGTAACTTCACTGTAGTTTTGATTTGCATTTTTCTATAATCCAACCAGTCCATTCTAAAGGAGATCAGCTCTGGGATTTCTTTGGAAGGAATGATGCTAAAGCTGAAACTCCAGTACTTTGGCCACCTCATGCAGAGTTGACTCATTTGCTGGGAGGGATTGGGGGCAGGAGGAGCAGGGGACAACAGAGGATGAGATGGCTGGATGACATCACTGACTCAATGGATGTGAGTCTGAGTGAACTCTGGGAGTTGGTGATGGACAGGAAGGCCTGGCGTGCTGTGATTCATGGGGTTGCAAAGAGTCGGACACGACTGAGGGAGTGAACTGAACTGAACTGAACTGAATAATTAGTAAGGCTGAGTATATCTTCATGGACTTTTTTGCCATCTATATGTCTTCTTTGGAGAAATGTCTATTTAGATATTCTGCCTAGTTTTTGATTGAGTTGTTTATATATATTTTAACTCTGTATATTTGGAGACTAATCTCTTGTCAGTTGCTTCTTTGCAAATATTTTCTCTCGTTCTGATGGTTGTATTTTTGTTTTGCATCACTACTTATAATAACCAGGAAATGTGAGCAATCTAGAAGTTCATCAATAGTGAAATGGATAAAGATATGTGGTACATATATAATGGAATAATACTCAACCATAAAACAACAACAACAACAAAAGAAAACAATGCCATTTGCAGTAAAGAGCTTATTGTATATCACAGGGAACTCTACTCAATATTTTGTAATGGACTATATGGGAAGGAATCTAAAAAAGACTGGATATATATGTTTATATAAGTGATTTATTTTGCTGTACACCTGAAACTAATACAACAGTATACTCCAATAATTTTTTTTAATAAAATACAAAAAAAAAAAGAAAGGGTGAATTTTTTAATTGGTTCACACTCTAAGGCTAACATTTCGCTAACATTCTGCCAAGATATAGTGTTTCATTATTAATTAATGGCTTCCTTAATTAAAGCAAGCTTTGGCATTTTTTCAAAAGTTTCCTTTTATTTTTATGAAACAAGCTACTCACTTTAAAAAATATATATTAAGAGTTGACTCTTATGTGAATGGATGTGATGGGTGCCAAAATTCCTAACCCTCCAAAAATAAGCTCCCTCATGTATTAAAGAAACTTGATTTCTTATCTTAAATTTACCTTAACTAAGAAGATAATTCACAAAACTCAGAGTGAAAAAAAAAAAACCCACTGGGGTTTAAATCAAAGGAAGGATGGATACAAGCTTTTCCAACTCAATCTCCTTAACTTATGAGTAATACTTATAGGATAGGAAAGGAAGTGAGCTGTTATCAGTAAACATAGTAATATATCCATCCTTTTAGATGAGGCTGAATTGGGTTTGTGTTGAGGAATGGAAGGGTAGAGTCTAGTTCATAGAACATGATCTGTGAGTATAGGCTAATGGAAGTGGATCACTTTTACTGGAGAAATGCAGAAAAGAGATGCTAGATACTCAGAGATAAACATGAAATTGGGTGTAGAAGAACAGGGCAAGTTTTGAGTTTGCAAACCCTAAAAACAGACATTTTGCCTGGAATGGGATAGTCATTGGAAAAAGAATCTAGCTTCAAATACTAAAGGGTCACCTCATAAGAAGCTGGCAGACCAGAATATCAGGGAACACCAGGGAATGGCTCACACTGGGTAAGAAAATCTTCATACTGAATGCTAGTTCTTTCACACTGAGTCCTTAAACAACGCACCTCAAATCTCAAACCTGAACAGTTCCACATTGTAGGAAAGGAATCTGAACCCTGCACATTAAGCAGGGTCTGATTAAGGGTGCTGAAGAGGTTCTTAACCACATCCAGAGGCTTACCTAGAGTAGATCTTGTCTTGTATAAGCTTAATGATTAAACACAAAATTTTCTCAACATCAAAGACACTTCTAATCCATTTAAAGTACCAGCAAATTCAGGGCATTCACTTTGCAGTCTTTGTCTCTAGTTATAGTTTCTGGAAATAGAAGAATAAAGGCATTGCACCCATTAAAGAAAAAATAAAGCATGCAAAATGTCAGGCATGACTATCACAATAAACAGACTTTATATCTATGTTTCTAATACCTTTGGAAACATCCTCAGAAATGAAAAGTCCTTACATCTTTTATTTTTACTTAGAAAGAATTAAAAGTTTTCATTCACTGAGAAAAAAAAAAAAAAGTCTGTGCTCCTTTTAATGTTAGCTTAGCTCATGGCCAAATAGAAATTATTATTATTTTGCCACTAAGAGATCAGAGCTTGAACTCTGTATAAAACATCCTCTGAGTACTAACAAAGTTTTTATTTTTTTCTTACCACTTATATTTTTAACTCAGAAGAATAATTTTTCATGTTATGTATTGCCATTAATAGTATTATACCATTATGTCTCAGGTCAATATTACTTGAAAAATTAAAAGTGAGCCCTCCTGATTTTAATTTTTATGAAAATGTCATATATAAAGTCCTAATTTACAAAATAAGTAAATAAAGAAGTGGTAAATTGCATTATAAAATGAGTCTTATAAAAGGCCTCACCTGGGATTCATGTAATGATTTTCTTTACTGTCATTTAATCATTCACAGATAAATAAAGGAACTGCAGTGAAGTGCTGAGAGGCTAAAATAATTAATCTAGGCTGTTTGATATATGTGCATGTGCTAAGTCGCTTCAGACGTGTCTGACTCTATGCCACCCTATGGTGTGTAGCCCTCCAGGCTCCTCTGACCATGGGATTCTCCAGGCAAGAACACTGGAGTGAGTCACCATGCCCGCCTCCAGGGGATCTTCCTGACCCAGGGGTTGAACCCGAGTCTGTTGCATCTTCTCTATTAGCAGTCAGGTTCTTTAGCATTAGCACCACCTGGGAAGCCTGTCTGATATATAATCCATCCAAAATGAAGACAGAGTATTACAAATAGAAATTTTGTTTCTGGTAAAATAGCACAGTTGAACCCTCACTTAACTTATATAAAACTCCCTTTTTTCCCCCCTGGAATATCTGATTTAGACAATTCAGTCACTCAGTTGTGTCCAACTCTTCATGACTCCATGGACTGCAGCACACCAGGCTTTTCTGTCCACCACCTCCTCCAGAGCTTGCTCAAACTCATGTCCATTGAGTGAATAATGCCATCCAACCACCTCATCCTCTGTCATCCCTTTCTCCTCCTGCCTTCAATCTTTCCCAGCATCATGGTCTTTTCCAATGAGTCAGTTCTCTGCATCAGGTTGCCAAATTATTGGAGTTTCAGCTTTAGCATCAGTCCTTCCAATGAATATTCAGGACTGATTTCCTTTAGGATTGACTGTTTGGATCTCCTTGCTGTCCAAGGAACTTTCAAGAGTCTTCTTCAACACCACAATTTAAAAGTATCAATTCTTTGTCACTCAGCTTTTTTTATAGTCCAACTTTCACATCCATACATGACTACTGGAAAAACCATAGCTTTGATTAGACAGACTTTTGTTGGCCAAGTAATGTCTCTGCTTTTTAATATGCTGTCTAGGTTGGTCATTGGTTTTCTTTCAAGGAGCAAGTATCTTTTAATTTCATGGCTGCAGTCACCATAAGCAGTGATTTTGGAGCCAAAGAAATCTGATTGCTGAAACAAAATCTACTTTGCAATAACATGAATACTATCTCATAGTGTGACCATAAACATTCTGTCTACATATTTATGGGATCCCTAAATGACCTTCTAGCTCCCTGGCTTCTTGCTCACATATTCCTTAGTTGAAATAAAGCTTAAAGACTATGATAGAGTTTTGTTTTGTTTTTGTTTTTGTTTTTCATTTTGAGTACTAGAAACACCTCAGAAATTTCAGCTTCTCTCCAAGTTTCTGCATCTTAATATAGGTAGAAATATTTCCCACATTTTCGATAATATGTTCGTTTCACTGAGAACAATTTCTAGCTATACATTATATATTAAGTGAAGCTGTTCAGTCGTGTCCAACTCTTTGTGACCCCATGGACTGTAGCGTACCAGGCTCCTCTGTCCATGGGATTTTCCAGGCAATAGTGCTGGAGTGGATTGGTCTTGGAATTTACTCTTGTTTATTCACATATTTTTCAATGATGGCTTAGTCTACCATACAGAATTGAAGAAGCTACTGGAAACCCAAGTCCTTTTCTTTTTGCTTGTGATTTAGTGTATGACTATATGGTATATTGAAAGGACTCTAAATAGTCCCTTTGTATTCCACAGTGATGCTTATTGCCTGGAGAAAGACGACACCATATGATTGGGAGTGCCATCAGAAAGAAGCACATAGCATAAGAAAGGAAAAGTTTCCAGTGGTAAGAAGGGTGCACGGTGGAAAAAAAATGTGCCCCCCCATCCTTGATTTTCAGTTAGTATCCCAAAGAAAAATGAAAACAAGAATTACCTTCTTGTCTCAAAAATACAATTTATATTTTTTTATGATTTTTATGCCTAGATCCCCATTTTTGGTAATATGAGACTCATTCAATTGGGATTCTTTTTTTTTTTTCCCCACATGGATTACTTATCTTTGGGCCTTTCTTCCTATCTTCAGTCTCTAACATTTCATGTCAAGAAAAACCCTTCATTAATTTCTCATTTTGAAGTAAATTCTGAGCCAAAAGGGCACTCAGAACTTTAACCATGAGAATGAGGACAAACTTTGTTCTCTTGACATTAATGTCTTTCCTGTGAAGGCTGTAAACTCTAATATTAGGAAGAGCCAGTGTTGTAGATGAAGCTGAAAGCAGCCTGCTGGTGAACAGGTTATCTTTTAGTTCTATTCAGGCCTTCAACTGGTTATGTGAGGCCCATTCACATTATGGAGGACAATCTACTTTACTCACGTGCCATACTCAATTTAAATGTTAATATCATCAAAAACACCCTTACAGAAATATATAGCATAGTATTTAACCAAATATCTGGTTACCCTATAGCCCAGGCATATTGACAGTCATACACATGCCCTTAAATCATATTTGATGTCAAAGTAAAGACAATAAAATAATAAAGCAAGGTTATACTTCCATATAACTTGATAAAACTATCCTGTGTAGGGTCAAAAACATGAAAATCTTTTCCACAGAAAAAGATGCAGAGTCCCTGAATAGTCTATACTTTAAACATAGATAATTTAAGATATCTATAGCTTAAACATCATAATACAAAATCACTACTTCTTATATTATATAATGTGTACCTCTGTACAGACAAGGAAGGGAACAAAGATATTGTACATACCAATATGTATGCAACACATAATAAAATAAGGAGGAAATGTTTATGGTGATGATGATTACAATCTGTGATTATATTGGTCATGAGGTCATAGCTGGTATTTAGAACTGCTTTCTTTCACTGTTCTTTTTGTATTTCTTTTGCTTTCCTCTAGAATCTCAGTTATTTGTGATAAATTATGTTGTGAGGTTATCCAAACCCTCATTTATGAAGGGCCTCCACCCCTAGTAGTTCTGCCTGTATTTGGTTAATAAGTAGTTTATCAATGACTTCAATCAAAGGATGATACTAAGAGATGTTTTAAGGGCTCTCTTTATTCTAGACATACTCTTCCTCCCTTCTGTTGAGGAAGAGTAGTTCAGTTTCTCCTTGGTAGTCAGGATCACTTACACCAGCCAGTACAGTAAATCTTTTATTTATTAATTAAGAAAGATGAAGAGTCTTATGTGCTGGGTGGCAGCATTAACTTTCAGTTCAATGCATTCATTACGGTGCTTTCTGATAGAAGTGTCCTCCTTTTGGAATTAAGATGGTATTCTGAAAGAATACTAGACCACCTGACTTGCCTCTTGAGAAACGTGTGCGCAGGTCAGGACTCAACAGTTAGAACTGGACATGGAACAACAGACTGCTTCCAAATAGGAAAAGGAGTATGTCAAGGCTGTATATTGTCACCTTGCTTATTTAACTTCTATGCAGAGTACATCATGAGAAACGCTGGGCTGGAAAAAGCACAAACTGGCATCTAGATTGCCAGGAGAAATATCAATAACCTCAGCTATGCAGATGACACCACCCTTATGGCAGAAAGTGAAGAGGAACTAAAAAGCCTCTTGATGAAAGTGAAAGTGGAGAGTGAAAAAGTTGGCCTAAAGCTCAAAATTCAGAAAACAAAGATCATGGCAACTGGTCCCATCACTTCATGGGAATAGATGGGGAAACAGTAGAAACAATGTCATATTTTAATTTTGGGGGCTCCAAATTCACTGCAGATGGTGACTGCAGCCATGAAATTAAAAGACCCTTACTGCTTGGAAGAAAAGTTATGACCAACCTAGATAGCATATTTTAAAGTAGAGACATTACTTTGCCAACAAAGTCTGTCTAGTCAAGGCTATGATTTTTCCAATGTTCATGTATGAATCTTAGAATTGGACTGTGAAGAAAGCTGAGCACCAAAGAATTGATGCTTTTGAACTGTGGTGTTGGAGAAGACTTTTGAGAGTCCCTTGGACTGCAACGAGATCCAACCAGTCCATTCTGAAGGAGATCAGCCCTGGGATTTCTTTGGAAATAATGATGCTAAAGCTGAAACTCCAGTATTTTGGCCAATTCATGCGAAGTGTCGACTTACTGGAAAAGACTCTGATGCTGGGAGGGATTGGGGGCAGAAAGAGAAGGGGACGACAGAGGATGAGATGGCTGGATGGCATCATTGACTCGATGGACATGAGTCTGAGTGAACATTGGGAGTTGGTGATGGACAGGGAGGCCTGGCATGCTGCAATTCATGGGATCACAAAGAGTCGGACACGACTGAGCGACTGAACTGAACTGAACTGAACTGAAGTCATCAAAGAATAAAGTCATGATGAGAGGAAGCGAAATTCTGCTACTGTGTCTTTAAGAATAACAGTGAATGTTACCACTCTTATTTTTACCAATTGATTCTTGGACCTGTAAACCCTGGCTATGTTGATTCAGAGCATATACAGTCTCAGTGAAGACCTTGCCCCAGTACTGCAAAATATTCCCACTTAGCTGACATTGTAACTACATCTTCAAAAGGTTATTCCACAGTTTTGTTGAGCCAGCTGTTTGAAGACTATGGGTAACATGGTAAGACCAATCGATACTTTGAAATTGTGACTATTACAATCCTGCCTTTACTATGAAGAGAACTTCTTACAAATGCAATGCCATATGGAATGTAATGATGGTAGAAAAGGATAATGAAAATCCATGGATAGACATTTTGACATGGAGGGAAGGCACATTTGTATGGAGAGTAAATGTCTATTTATAAGAACAAAATCCTGCTCCTTCCATGATTGTAGCAATTCAATGTAGTCTACCTGTGACCGGGTAGCCGGGTGATTACTCTGAAAAGCAGTGCTATATTGAGAATTCAATATTAATCTCTACTGCTTTGGCAGACTGTACATTAAGCAGTAGCTATTACCAGGTCAGCCTTAGTGAATCAAAATCCACACTACTTAGCTCAAGCATAGCTTCCTGTCACCATGGCCACATTGATTATCATTATATTCAGCAAGGACAGTGGCAACCAGGAAAAGAGTATGACTAGTCCTCACAGAATGGGCCAACCTATGCACTGATTATTAAATTATTCCTCTGATAATGTCACCATTTGGTGGGAACCCATATGGGACAAAAATATTCTCATGTTATTTACCTATTCAGAGAGCTCTGTACTTATCATTCTTTATCATATTTCCCTGTCACCAATTTGCTAATCATGCTTCCTTCAGGTCTATGACTATCCAGCCAAACTATTGTCTGGTGAAGGTGGTGGTGAAGTCGCTCAGTCGTGTCCGACTCTTTGCGACCCCGTGGACTCTAACCGACTAGGCTTCTCAGTCCATGGGATTCTCCAGGCAAGAATACTGAGGTGGGAACCCATATGGGACAAAAATATTCTCATGTTATTTACCTATTCAGAGAGCTCTGTACTTATCATTCTTTATCATATTTCCCTGTCACCAATTTGCTAATCATGCTTCCTTCAGGTCTATGACTATCCAGCCAAACTATTGTCTGGTGAAGGTGGTGGTGAAGTCGCTCAGTCGTGTCCGACTCTTTGCGACCCCGTGGACTCTAACCGACTAGGCTTCTCAGTCCATGGGATTCTCCAGGCAAGAATACTGGAGTGGATTGCCATTTCCTTCTCCAGAGGATCTTCCCAACCCAGGGATCGAACCTGGGTCTCCCGCATTGGAGGCAGACACTTTAACCTCTGAGCCACCAGGGAATCCAAACTATTGTCTACAGTTCATGAATTTGTATATAATCACACATCTTGGAGGTAATTCCTTCCTCCAAGAAAAATGAAAAACAGAATGCTCATTGAAGTTCTGCCTATTGGGCACATTTCTTTTCAACATTGTATTTCATGGATGTCCCAGATGGTAGCACTGCAGTTGTCCACTTTAGGGTGGTGCCTACATATATAGATGGAGAAGGCAATGGCACCCCATTCCAGTACTCTTGCCTGGAAAATCCAAAGGATAGAGGAGCCTGGTGGGCTTCAGTCCATGAGGTCGCTAAGAGTCGGACACGACTGAGTGACTTCACTTTCAATTTTCACTTTCATACATTGGAGAAGGAAATGGCAACCCACTCCAGTGTTCTTGCCTGGAAAATCCCAGGGACAGAGGAACCTGGTGGGCTGCTGTCTATGGGGTTGCACAGAGTTGAACATGACTGAAGCGACTTAGCAGCTATATATACAGAACCATCTGCAAAGTGAGCTTAAAGTTTTCTATTTCTATGTCAACTAACTGTAGGGAACTCCTTATGGGCTGAAATAATGCACTCAAATTATGGAATGTACTGTGTACATAGTTGCTCAGTCATGTCCAACTCTTTGCAACCCCATAGACTGTATCCTGCCTGTCTCCTCTATCCATGCAATGCTCTAGGCAAGAATACTAGGAATATGTTACCTCTAACTTTCAAAGCTATCCAATAGGCATCATGTCTCTTTTTCGGTTGTAGGAGGGTCTTTATCCTTTACCTTGGAAGAGATATTTTGACTTATCCCACACTACTGAAAAAAGTGAAAGTGAAAGTTGCTTTAGTCATGTTCTACTCTTTGCAACTCCATGGACTATACAGTCCATGGGATTCTCCATGCCAGAATGCTGGAGTGGGTAGCTGTTCCCTTCTCCAAGGGATCTTCCCAACCCAGATCAAACTCTGGTCTCCTGCATTGCAGGTGGATTCTTTACCAGCTGAGCTACCAGGGAAGCCCTACACCACTGGACCCTTAGAAATTTCACTGAGGTAGAAGGGTACTAAACTTTGTCAGATTTATTTCTCATCCTCTGATACTTAAATGTCTTAAAAATGTATCAAAATTGTTGCTATTCCTTGCTCACTAGGTTCAATCAGTATAATATAATCAGTGTAACGGACCAATGTTGATATTTTGTGTAAAGGAAATACAAAAGAGCCCTGATGACTAAATAATGACATAGGATTAGAGACTTGATATATCCCTAAAGTAGGACCCTGAAGATGTAATTCTGGTTATGCTGGCTGAAAGCTAACTGCTTCTAGTGTGCTTTATTGATAGGCATAGAAGAAAGTAATTTTCTGGATCAGTGGCTGCACATCAGGTTCTAGAAAGGAAAGTGTTTTTCATTAAGTCTTGTCTGTTTCTTTGCAACCCCTTGAACTATAGCCCACCAGGCTCCTCTGTCCCAGAAAAGAATACTGGAGGGGTTACCATTTCCTCCCCTCGGGGATGTTCCTAACCCAAGGATTGAACCCATGTCACCTACACTGCAGGTGGACTCTTTACCTTCTGAGCCACCAGGGAAGACCAAGTGTATGTTAATTTGTCAAAGCATTAAAACAACATTGGGTACAGCAACTGTGATTGGAGTCACCACCTGGTCAAATTTGTGATAAGTTACTGTCACCATCCAAGTTCTTCTGAACAGGACAAATAGGTGAGTTGCATGGTGGTGTGGTAGGAATCACCACCCCTACATAATTCAAACCCTTTATGGTGGCACACATTTTTACAATCATTCAAAGAATGTTCTATTGCATTTCTCATTTTACTAGGTAGATGTAATTCTAGTGATTTCCACTTCACTTTTTATATCCTATTAGCCTTCACTGCAGAAGTCAGTTAACTAATGTGTGGATTCTGCCAGCTCTTGAAAATATCTATGTCAAATATGCATCCTGAAACTGGGGAAATAATCATAGGGTGGGCTGGGAATACACTGGGACCAGATTGATAGAGATTCAAAGTAAAACTTGAGTCATTACCTGGGCTCCATAAGCTTCTGTTGTGACTTGTGGACAGTAGTGACATTTTGAGTCTCCCAAGATAGCCTCATTTCAGAACTGTGTCCAAAATTTTCCAAGATTTCTGACTATTTCCTTTCCAATAATATAGAGTTACCTTTACAAAAGACTATAGGTCTCTTTGGGGAAGGTTGAGAGAAAGATCTTGACTGAATAAATTGGACTGAATACTTCTCCTCTCAAAGGTCCATAAAACTGTCCAAATTGTGCAAAACTATCTGTGCATTTTTTTTCACCATTACATGAAAACTTTGCATCTTTTTGTCCTCTGAGCCTACTTTCATTCACTAGAATTTATATTACAAGTTATTTAAATTGTGTTCAACTCACTTTAGCAGCTTATTGTGATCCACACAGTCAAAGGCTTTGGCATAGTCAATAAACCAGAAATAGATGTTTTTCTGGAACTCTCTTGCTTTTTCCATGACCCAGCGGGTGTTGGCAATTTGATCTCTGGTTCCTCTGCCTTTTCTAAAATCAGCTTGAACATCAGGGAGTTCACAGTTCACATATTGCTGAAGTCTGGCTTGGAGAATTTTGAGCATTACTTTACTAGCATGTGAGATGAGTGCAACTGTGAGGCAGTTTGAGCATTCTTTGGCATTGCCTTTCTTTGGAATTGGAATGAAAACTGACCTTTTCCAGTCCTGTGGCCACTGCTGAGTTTTCCAGATTTGCTGGCATATTGAGTGAAGCACTTTCACAGCATCATCTTTCAGGATTTGAAACAGCTCAACTGGAATTCCATCACCTCCACTAGCTTTGTTCATAGTGATGCTTTCTAAGGCCCACTTAACTTCACATTCCAAGATGTCTGGCTCTAGATTAGTCATCACATCATCATGATTATCCGGGTCATGAAGATCTGTTTTGTACAGTTCTTCCATGTATTCTTGCCACCTCTTCTTAATATCTTCTGCTTCTGTTAGATCGAGACCATTTCTGTCCTTTATCGAGCCCATCTTTGCATGAAATGTTCCCTTGGTATCTCTAATTTTCTTGAAGAGATCTCTAGTCTTTCCCATTCTGTTGTTTTCCTATGTTTCCTTGCATTGATCACTAAAGAAGGCTTTCTTATTTTTCTTGCTCTTCTTTGGAACTCTGCATTCAGATGCTTATATCTTTCCTTTTCTCCTTTGCTTTTCACCTCTCTTCTTTTCACAGCTATTTGTAAGGCCTCCCCAGACAGCCATTTTGCTTTTTTGCATTTCTTTGCCATGGGGATGGTCTTGATCCCTGTCTCCTGTACAATGTCACGAACCTCATTCCATAGTTCATCAGGCACTCTAACTATCAGATCTAGACCCTTAAATCTATTTCTCACTCCCACTGTATAATCATAAGGGATTTGATTTAGGTCATACCTGAATGGTCTAGTGGGTTGCCTACTTTCTTCAATTTAAGTCTGAATTTGGCAATAAGGAGCTCATGATCTGAGCCACAGTCAGCTCCCGGTCTTGTCTTTGTTGACTGGATAGAGCTTCTCCATCTTTGGCTGCAAAGAATATAATCAATCTGATTTTGGTGTTGGGCATCTAGTGATGTCCATGTGTAGAGTCTTCTCTTGTGTTGTTGGAAGAGGGTATTTGCTATGACCAGTGCATTTTCTTGGCAAAACTCTATTAGTCTTTGCCCTGCTTCATTCCACATTCCAAGGCCAAATTCTGAAAGAGATGGAAATACCAGACCACCTAATCTGCCTCTTGAGAAACCTGTATGCAGGTCAGGAAGCAACAGTTAGAACTGGACATGGAACAACAGTCTGGTTCCAAATAGGAAAAAGAGTACGTCAAGGCTGTATATTGTCACCCTGCTGATTTAACTTCTATGCAGAGTACATCATGAGAAACGCTGAACTGGAATAAACACAAGCTGGAATCAAGATTGCCAGGAGAAATATCAATCACCTCAGATATGCAGATGACACCACCCTTATGGCAGAAAGTGAAGACAAGCTAAAAAGCCTCTTGATGAAATTGAAAGAGGAGAGTGAAAATGTTGGCTTAAACCTCAACATTCAGAAAATGAAGATCATGGCATCTGGTCCCATCACTTTATGGGAAATAGATGAGGAAACAGTAGAAACAGTGTCAGACTTTATTTTGGGGGGGGCTCCAAAATCGCTTCAGCCATGAAAGTAAAAGACGCTTACTCCTTGGAAGAATAGTTATGACCAACCTAGAGTGTATATTCAAAAGCTGAGACATTACTTTGCCGACTAAGGTCCGTCTAGTCAAGGTTATGGTTTTTCCTGTGGTCATGTATGGATGTGAGAGCTGGACTGTGAAGAAGGCTGAGCACCGAAGAATTGATGCTTTTGAACTGTGGTTTTGGAGAAGACTCTTGAAAGTCCTTTGGAATGCAAGGAGATCCAACCAGTCCATTCTGAAGGAGATCAACCTTGGGATTTCTTTGGAAGGAATGATGCTAAAGCTGAAGCTCCAGTATTTTGGCCACCTCATGCGAAGAGTTGACTCATTGGAAAGCTCCAGTACTTTGGCCACCTCATGCGAAGAGTTGACTCATTGGAAAAGACCCTGAAGGAGGGATTGGGGGCAGGAGGAGAAGGGGACGACAGAGGTTGAGATGGCTGGATGGCATCATGGACTCAATGGACGTGAGTCTGAGTGAACTCCGGCAGTTGATGATGAACAGGGAGGCCTGGCGTGCTGCGATTCATGGGGTCGCAAAGAGTCGGACACGACGACTGAGCCACTGAACTGAACTGAACTGAACTTAGCAGCTTAAGTAATATTGCATAGTTGGAAAAGCACTTGGGCATACATTATTCCAGTTACTCAATGCAATACATAAGTAAAGAAATCTCACTAGATATTAGCATTAACGTGAAGAAAGATTTAGAACTGGATATGGAACAACAGACTGTTTCCAAATAGAAAAAGAGTACATAAAGTCGGTATACTGTCACCCTGGTTATTTGGCTTATATGCAGAGTACATCATGAGAAACGTTGGGCTGGAAGAAGCACAAGCTGGAATCAAGATTGCCAGGAGAAATATCAATAACCTCAGATATGCAGATGACACCACTCTTATGGCTGAAAGTGAAGAGGAACTAAAAAGCCTCTTGATGAAAGTGAAAGTGGAGAGTAAAAACGTTGGCTTAAAGCTCAACATTCAGAAAATGAAGATCATGGCATCTGGTCCCATCACTTCATGGGAAATAGATGGGGAAACAGTGTAAGATTTTATTTTGGGGGGATCCAAAATCACTGCAGCTGGTGACTGCAGCCATGAAATTAAAAGATGCTTACTCCTTGGGAGAAAATTATGACCAACCTAGATAGCATATTCAAAAGCAGAAAATTTACTTTAACAACAAAATCTGTATTGTCAAGGCTATGGTTTTTCCAGTCGTCATGTATGGATGTGAGAGTTGGACTGTGAAGAAAGCTGAGCACCGAAAAGTTGATGCTTTTGAAATGTGGTGTTGGAGGAGACTGTTGAGAGTCCCTTGGACTGCAAAGAGATCCAACCAGTCCATTCTAATGGAGATCAGCCCTGGGTGTTCTTTGGAGGGAATGATGTTAAAGCTGAAACTTCAGTACTTTGCCCACCTCATGCGAAGAGTTGACCTATTGGAAAAGACTCTGATGCTGGGAAGGATTGGGGGCAGGAGGAAAAGGGGATGACAGAGGATGAGATGGCTGGATGGCATCACTGACTCAATGGACATAAGTTTGAGTGAACTCCGGGAGTTGGTGATGGACAGGGAGGCCTGGCGTGCTGCGATTCATGGGGTTGCAAAGAGTCAGACATGACTGAGCAACTGAACTGAACTGAACTGAAGAAAATGACCTGAAGCTCTTATGTGACATCAGTATTACTCCATCCAAAGAGTATGGGTAGATGATATCTACTGCAGACACTAATATTATTTTTTATTTGGATTATTACTCATTGTTCAACAAGTCCAAATTCGACTATGGTGAGTAAATTACAAGCAGTGTAATAATGATAATATTTCATATAAAATTAACTGCATTTTTTTAGTTAAAAAATTATAGAATATTCTTCATTAATTAGATTAGTTTTTCATTAATTTTAATAGAGACAAATTTTTAAATATATTTTGTGTTATTCAGAATTTTTTAATGAGATGAACTGACTTTTTAAAAATTAATAGATAAGTAAAAAAGGTCATTGTTACTAATAAATTACCTTCTATAACCCCATAGGAAAAAAGCAATATTTTTACAGACATTTTGGTGTTCTTATTAGTATAAAGAAAAGATATGTGAATATGTTGTAGTCTTTTACCATACTCTTGTGTTTGCATTATTCACTCAAATATGTTGTAAACAAATGGAATATGCCATTTCTATGCCTTCTTTGTCTTGAAATAATAAATAGACAAAAAAAGAACTGCTTTAATATTTTAAGCTAATAGAAAAATACATTCTAAACAAACAGAAGCCATTCACACATTTTTATTTAATCAAGTAAAATACAAAAAGCTAGAGAATTTTATTAGAGTATCCCACTGAAATCAAAATATAAAAGAATTGATCAAGACTTCAAGATCATATAGTCCATCTGTTCTTATTTTACAAATGAAATAATAATCTCTAAATGCAAACAGCATGTTCAAGGTCATAGAATAAATAGCAAAGTCAGATTTCCAGGTTCCTTTCAGTAGAAAACATATAGACCACAATTTCTTGTTAAATTATATTATATTTGTCTCATTTTTATAAATTTTATTTGAAATAATATATAGTTTAGCTAGTATCCAATTAAAAACAAGGCTGGTATGTATAACCACAAATTTAAATTTCCAAAATAAGAATAAAACAACAATCAAAACAACACTATATTCTCTGGGAGAGCAAATATTTTAAATAGACATGATTAATAAAATCATTAGCAGGATGATCAATCAAGGAAATAAAATACTTGTTCACCAAATTATTACATAAATGATATAAAATTAATTTCATATGTATTGGTGTATTTTATTGTACATAGAGTGTATCACTTAAGCTGTACAATAAAATTTTATTTTCATTTTATAAAATGCCAACAATTAATTGTTTACATTTGTTTAGAATAATCAACATTTATAGTCATGCTACTTGCTCAAGTCAAACATCTCATAAATAATACGGGATTTGAATGTGGTTTTGTCTGATTAGAAAGTTGATCTTAACTTGTTATAGTTGATGAAGTTTGGAGATAAAATTAATTATGAAAAGAAAATTTTATATATTTTTATAAAATCTATGGTTTTAAACTAGCAAGCAATTATGAATACTAAAATACAAAATATCAAAATGCTTGCCCATTACAAAATATTAGCTCATTTTATTATTATTATTGCTATTATTTCAACACTGATATCTTACTTAGCAAAGTATACATTTTAAAAGAAACTGTAATATAAGTTGAGAATAAAATCACTCAGATTTTTCAGTGAGCATTTGTTTCATTTAAGGTTCATCTTTTATATATTTTCCTTTCTAGCATTACTATTTGTCAATTTAATTTTATAAAAAGGTTTCACTTACCCTAATAAAGAGTGGGTTATTCTTCCAGAGAATGACTGCTAAACTTGGCATTCTTTAAGATTTTTCCCACTCTATGCACTTGTTACTTGATATCACTATGTAAATAATCTCACACATTTGATTTAAGCTATCATTAATACACAAGTGGCTCACAGGTCTCTTTAGGTAGATGTTGGTGATGCTCACTAATGTTTTCAACTATCTTGATGCAGACCCAAAAGACAATTATATTTCCTACCCTATTTAAATTAGGAATGATCTTTTGTTCTGCTTTGGCTCATGAAATATAATACACATCAATTTCAGATGAAAACAATTAAGAGGCAGTCAAGAGTTCTCTAGGTTTTCTTTTTCTGCCACAAGTCCCTTACTGAAGTGATGGTATTATGCATTGGTTGGACTGTCAGCCAGTGTTCATGTCTTTAATGAGCATACCTTCCTACCAAATGATATTGATCATACTTTAAAGGACTAAAAGTGGTTTATTATTATAACCTAAAGTAACTTAAGTTGAAAAATACTTTTATAAAATAGCTCTCTCTCCAGAGCACTATTAGATCCAGATTTAAGTTAAACATTTCTAACTAGATGATTCAAAGCCTTATCGAGGTCAATACACCACAAACTGAAATAGTATAGTCCCCTCATCCACCAATCCTGCCATTCCTTCTCCTCTTTTGTTCATAATTGCCTCTGATACTCTGATATTTTAATTAGAAGTCCTCACTTTGAATCCACATGGATAATAAGATATACATCACATCAGTCTAAATAGACAAATTAGGACGAGAAACTACTGTCATATTCAGTTCAGTTCACTTCAGTCGCTCAGTCATGTCCAACTCTTTACGACCCAATGAACTGCAGCACTCCAGCCTTCCTGTACATCACCACCTCCTGGAGTCCACCCAAACCCATGTCCATCGAGTCAGTGATGTCCAACCATCTCATCCTCTGTCATTACCTTCTCCTCCTGCCCTCAATCTTTTGCAGCATCAGGATCTTTTCCAATCAGACAGCTGTTCACGTCAGGTGGCCAAAGTATTACGAGTTTCAGCTTCAGTATCAGTCCTTCCTATGAACACCCAGGACCGATCTCCTTTAGGATGGACTGGTTGGATCTCCTTGCAGTTCAAGGAACTCTCAAGAGTCTTCTCCAACATCAGATTTCAGAAGCATCAATTCTTCAGTGCTCAACTTTCTTTGCCATATCAATTTGAGAATAAAAATTTCCATTCATTGTAGAATTTTTACTTTTCTTTATTTATGCTATATTGCAAACATACAGACCACAATGTGATACACACCTACACATCAAAACCAAAGTTAACAAAGACTAGCCTGATGCCACATTGTTTTCTTTCTCCATAGAATTTAAAACTACAGTTTACCCTTGAACAACACAGGATCAAAGTGCACAGGTTTACTTACACTCAAGATTTTTTTCCACTAAATGATACTATTGGATTACATTTTTCATAGTTCATTGAATCCAAAGATGTGGAACATCAGTTCAGTTCAGTTGCTCAGTAGTGTCCCAATCCTTGTGACTCATGGACTGCAGCACACCAGGCTTCCCTGTGCATTGCCACCTCCCAGAACCTGCTCAAAAACTCATGTCCTTCGAGTCAGTAATTCTATCCAACCATCTCAACCTCTGTTGTCCCTTTCTCCTCCTGTCTTCAATCTTTCCCAGCATCAGTGTCTTTTCTAGTGAGTCAGTTCTTCCCATCAGGTGGCCAAAGTATTGAAGTTTTAGCTTCAGCATCAGGCCTTCCAATGAATACTCAAGACTGATTTCCTTTAGGACTGACTGGTTGGATCTCCTTGCAGTCCAAGGCACTCTCAAGAGTCTCCTCCAACACCACAGTTCAAAAGCATCAATTCTTTGGTGCTCAGCTTTCTTTATAGTCCAATTCTCACATCCATACATGACTACCAGAAAAACCATAGTTTTGACTAGATGGACCTTTGTTTGCAATGTCTCTGCTTTTTAATATGCTGTCTAGGTTGGTCATAACTTTCATTCCAAGGAGTAAGCGTCTTTTAATTTCATGGTTGTAGTTACCTTCTGCAGTGATTTTGGAGCCCCCAAAATAAAGTCAGCCACTGTTTCTACTGTTTCCCCATCTATCTGCTATGAAGTGATGGGACCGAATGCCATGATCTTAGTTTTCTGAAAGTTGAGCTTTAAGCCAACTTTTCACTCTCCTCTTTCACTTTCATTAAGTGGCTCTTTAGTTCTTCACTTTCTGCCATAAGGGTGGTTTCATCTGTGTATCTGAACTTATTGGTATTTCTCCTGGCAATCTTGATGCCAGGTTGTCAGGTTGTGCTTCATCCAGCCCAGCATTTCACCTGATGTATTCTGCATAATCTTCCCTGATGGCTCAGTTGGTAAACAGTCTGCCTGCAGTGTGGGAGACCTGGGTTTGATCCCTGGATGGGGAAGATTCCCTGAAGAAGGAAATGGTAACTACTCCAGTATTCTTGCCTGAAGAATTGCATGGACTGAGGAGCCTGGTAGACTGTAGTCCATAGGGTCACAAAGAGACATGACTGAGTGACTAACACTTTCAGTTTCACTTTCACTCAGCATATAAGTTAAATAAACAATATACAGCCTTTACGTACTCCTTTCCCAATTTGGAACTAGTCCATTATTCCATGTTCAGTTGTAACTGTTCCTCCTTGACCTGCATACACATTTCTCAGGAGGCAGATAAAGTGGTATGGTATTCCCATCTCTTTAAGAATTTTCCACATCTTATTGGGATCCACACAGTCAAAGGCTTTGGCATAGTCAATAAAGCATAAGTAAGTAGTTTTCTGAAGCTCTCTTGCTTTTTCTATGATCCAGTGGATGTTGGCAACATGATCTCTGGTTCTTCTTCCTTTTCTAAATCCAGCTTGAACATCTCTTCAAGAATTTTGAACATTATTTGCTACCATGTAAGATGAATTCTAGCATGTGAGATGAGTGCAATTGTGTGGAAGATCAGATATGGAGGGAAATTGTAAAGTTCTATACTGATTTTTCACTAGAAGTAGGGCTTCCCTGGTAGCTCAGTTGGTAAAGAATTTGTCTGCAATGCAGGAGACCTGGATTTGATCACAGGGATGATCCCTGGAGAAGGAAATGGCAACCCACTCTTGCCTAGGAAATCCCATGGACAGAGGAGCCTGGCAAGCTACCAGGTTTAACGTTCCAATCTTTCCTCCATGCTATTCAAGAGTAAATTGTATATGAAAATGCCTTTATTTTGTATTGTTAGTTTCTTTTCTTCCCTACCAAACACAATGTTATAATTTCCATGAAATCCGGGGCTGAATTTAATATTTCTCATTTGATTCATGGCATTTACAAAAGTACCTAGCACACTGAAATCACTTACTTGATTTTTGCCCAATAAAGATTGAATAAATTATGTTCCATTTATTTTAACTTAATATGAAAATTTATTTATCATTAATATTTATTTTTCTCACATATTTTTCAAAGATAGCAAGATACTTTATTATTGTTATAAATTCCTGGTAATATTAACTAAAATTAACTAATCCATTTGGAAAATGATCTACAAGTGTAGGACAAACTTTAAATAAGTAGATTATAAGGTTTATCAATTAAAATAAAAATCTTGCTTGTTCAATTTTATCCACTATCACTCAATAAGATTGTAAGAACTATCTTATTATTTCAGTATAAAATCTCTGCCCTGTTATAATTAAATGTTAACTCTTATTTAAATACTCTTTCTGTTTCAGTCTTCAAGGCTTTCTCATAATGTTCTTTGCCAAATTATCAATGAAAAGGTTAAGAATTGTCAATCAATTTGGACTGCTGTAACAAAGTACCAAAAGCTAGGTGACTTATCAACAACAGCTATGTGTAAGTGATCTAACTGGATAGAGAAGGAAAGAAGTTTAGACAAAAGTATTTTATACTTAGATTCATGAACAGATGAATGGATGGATGAATGTGTAGATGGATGGTTGACAGATACATAGATAGATGAATTGAATGAAAAAGTAAAAAAAGCCGCAAGTCTTGATGATAACATTACTACTTGTAATAGAAACCACAGATTTAGAACTCCAGATAGAAATTTAGGATATTATAGTTGGAGGTGTAAATTTAGAATTTCAGTAGTAAAACACTTTGCTCACCAAATTCAACGTTGTTATTACAAGCGTTAGTGGCCAAATTATAATGGGCTTATGTTTCATGAGTCCATGGATCAAGATATGTCATCATATGACTGGTGAAATCACATAGGATAATGGCAAAACTTGCAATGGAGGGAAGGATTTGCCCAGGTACATAGATCTTAAAAAAAAAAAAAAAAAAAACTGGCTCTTGACTAGATGACAGTGATAATATCAAGCTTAACATGGAGCTTTATTGAATGATTACTGACTCCACTGGGATAGTGTTTTCACTGAAGTGTAAAAAACTAAAATACAAAAACAATGGAATATACAAAAAGTAAAGTAAACATTGCTGCCAGAAAGAGGTCAGGATACATGTAGAATGGAGAATAAGTGGAATCTTTCTGAGAAGGCTGCAGAGGAAGCAATATTCTTTTAAGAAAACTATATTTTCCTTTTATTTTATTATATTTTATTTTTTAAGCTTTATTGAGTTATAATTGATAAATTCATAAGATAGTTAAAGTATACAATGTGATGATTTCATAGATAAATACATCATGAAAAGATTTCTTCCCTAAAGTTACTCAACACATCCACTTTCTGTTGTTGTTGTTTTGTTTTTTTCCTACTCTGTATTTCCATGAATTTGATGCTTTTGTCTTAGATTCCAAGTATAAGTGATACTTTATACCATGTAGTATTTGTCTTACTTGGTCTGATTTACCACACTTAGGTTAATGCTCTCTAAGCTTATTCATGTTGTCACAAATAAGATGATTTCCTTCTTTGTTGCTCTTGTTGTTGATGTTCAGTCTTTAAGTCATGTCCACCTCATATATACATATCACATTTTCTTTTATCAATTTACCCATTGTCCTTTGTTGTTAACACAGGACATTTAGGTTGTATCTATATCTAAGCTCTTGTGAATGGTATAAACAAGGAAATATAGATATTTCTTTGAGGTTATGATTTTTTTATGCTTTGGATATATACCCAGAAGTGGAACTGCAAAATTGTATGGTAATTCTTAATTTCTTTTTAAGGAACCACTATATTGTTTTTTATAATGGCTGTACACATTATAGCCATACTCATTTTACATTTCCACCAGCAGTGTATAAATTTTACCTTTTCTTCATATATTTTGTCTTTTTTATAGTCACTGACTAAACAGAATGTTTCTTGACTTCCTACTTTTGCATTCAGTCCCCTATAATGAAAAGGACATCTTATTTGGGTGTTAGTTCTAAAAGGTCTTGTAGGTCATCAAAGAATCATTCAACTTTAGCTTCTTCAGTGTTACTGGTTGGGGCATAGACTTGGATTACTGTAATGTTGAATGGTTTGCCTTGGAGACGAATAGAGATCATTCTGTCATTTTTGAGATGCATCCAAGTACTGCATTTTGGACTCTTTTGTTGACCATGATATAGTAGATATAATGATCATCTGAGTTAAATTCACCCATTCCAATCCATTCTAGTTTGCTGATTCCTAAAATGTCGACATTCAGTCTTGCCATCTCCTGTTTGACCACTTCCAATTTTCCTTGATTCATGGACCTGACATTCTAGGTTCCTATGCAATATTGCTCTTTACAGCATCGGATCTTCTTCTATCACCAATCACATCCACAACTGGGTATTGTTTTTGTTTTGGCTCCATCCCTTCATTCTTTCTGGAGCTATTTCTCCACTGCTTTCCAGTAACATATTGGGCACCTACTGACCTGGGGAGTTCCTCTTTCAGTATCCTATCATTTTGCCTTTTCATACTGTTCATGGGATTCTCAAGGCAAGAATACTGAAGTGGTTTTCCATTCCCTTCTCCAATGGACCACATTGTGTCAGACCTCTCCATCATGCCTGCTCATCTTGGTTTGCCCCACAGGGCATGGCTTAGCTTCAATACTGAAAGAAGATGATGTGAAAGTGCTGCACTTAATATGCCAGCAAATTTGGAAAACTCAGCAGTGGCCACAGGACTCTAAAATGTCAGTTTTCATTCCAATCCCAAAGAAAGGCAGTGCTAAAGAATGTTCAAACTACTGCACAATTGCACTCACCTCACACTCCAGTAAAGTAATGATCAAAGCTATCCAAGCCAAGCTTCAGCAATACATGAACCATGAACTTCCTGATGTTCAAGCTGGTTTTAGAAAAGGCAGAGGAACCAGAGATCAAATTGCCACCATCTGCTGGATCATCGAAAAAGCAAGAGAGTTCAAGAAAAACATCCATTTCTGCTTTATTGATTATGCCAAAGCCTTTGACTGTGTTGATTACAATAAACTGTGGAAAACTGTGAAAGAGACGGGAATACCAGACCACATGACCTGCCTCTTGAGAAACCTATATGCAGGTCAGGAAGCAACAGTTAGAACTGGACATGGAACAGCAGAATGGTACAAATGGGAAAAAGAGTATGACGTCAAGGTTGTATATTGTCACCATGCTTATTTAACTTCTATGCAGAGTACATCATGAGAAATGCTGGGCTGGAAGAAGCACAAGCTGGTATCAAGATTGCTTGGAGAAATATCAATAACCTCAGATATGCAGATGACACCACCCTTCAGGCAGAAAGTGAAGAGGAACTAAAAAGCCTTTTCATGAAAGTAAAAGTGGAGAGTGAGTAAGTTGGCTTAAAGCTCAACATTCAAAAAACAAAGATCATGGCATTCAGTCCCATCACTTCGTGGGAAATAGATGGGGAAACAGTGTCAGACTTTATTTTTTGGAGCTCCAAAATCACTGCTGATGGTGACTTCAGCCATGAAATTAAAGGACGTTTACTCTTATGACCAACCTAGACAGTATTCAAAAGCAGAGACATTACTTTGCCAACAAATGTACATCTAGTCAAGGCTATGGTTTTTCCAGTGATCATGTATGGATGTGAGAGTTAGACTGTGAAGAAAGCTGAGCACTGATGAATTGATGGTTTTGAATTGTGGTGTTGGAGAAGACTCTTGAGAGTCCCTTGGACGGCAAGGAGATCCAACCAGTCCATTCTAAAGATCAGGAGGGAATGACGCTGAAGCTGAAACTCCAGTACTTTGGCCACCTGATGCAAAGAGTTGACTCATTGGAAAAGACCGTGATGCTGGGAGGGATTGGAGGCAGAAAGAGAAAGGGATGACAGAGGATGAGATGGCTGGATGGCATCACTGACTCAATGGACATGAGTCTGAGTGAACTCCGGAAGTTGGTGATGGACAGGGAGGCCTGGCGTGCTGCGATTCATGGGGTTGCAAAGAGTCGGACACGACTGAGAGACTGAAATGAACTGAACTGAACTGAAGCAGAAGTGAGGTGATATCTCATTGGGTTTTGATGTGAATATCCTTAATGATTAGTGATGTTGAGCAACTTTTTAAAAAAAAATATATAAATTTATTTATTTTAATTGAAGGTTAATTACTTTACAAATTGTATTGGTTTTGCCATACATCAACATGAATCTGCCACAGGTATACACATGTTCTCCATCCTGAACCCCCCTCCTTCCTCCCTCCTCGTACCATCCCTCTGGGGGGTCTCAGTGTACCAACCTCTAAGTGTCCAGTTTCATGCATCAAACACATAAGGTTCACCATTTGAATATCTTCCTTGGGAAAATGTCTAATCAGGTCCATTGCCCATTTTAAATTATTTTTTCTATGTAGGTTTTTAGTTATTTGTGCATTTTCCATGTTAACCTCATACTAGGTATGTCATTTACAAATATTGTCTTTCATTCCACAGGTTGCCTTTTCATTTTGTTATTGTTTTTCTTTGCTCTGCAGGAGTTTTTGAGTTTGATGCAGTTCCACTTGTTAATTTCTGCATTTATGGCTTTCACATTTGGATTCAAATACAAAAAGAAAAAAAAAATACAAAAACAAGTGTTTTAAAAGTCTAATGTCAAGGAATTTACCCTCTATATTTTCCTTGTAGGAGATTTATGAGTTCAGAACTTATGTTTAAAGTCTTTTGTGTATGGCATAAGATAAGGCCCCAGTTTCAGTCTTTTGCATGTGCTGAGCTGTGCTTAATCACTCAGTTTTGTTTGACTTTTTGCAGCCCCAAGACTGTAGCCCATCAGGTACCTCTGTCCACATGATTTCCCAGGGAAGAATACTGGAGTGTTTTGACATGGGCTCCTCTAGGGGATCTTCCCAACCCAGGAATCAAACCCAAATTTCTAATATTTCCTGCATTGGCAGGTGGATTCTTTCTCACTAGCACCTCCTGGGAAGCCTTATTCTTTTGCATGTGATTCCCCAGTACCATTTATTGAAGAAATTATTCTTTCTCCAAAGTTTATTCTTATCTCTTTTGTTGAAAATTCATTGGCTATATAAGCACAGGGCTATTTCTGGGCTCTCAACTCTGTTCCATTGATCTATTATCTGTATTTCTGCCATTAGCATGGTATTTTGATTACTCCCACTTTGTAATAGAGTTTGAATCAGAGAATGTGATGCCTCTAGCTTTGTTCTCTTTCTCAAGATTTCTTTGGATATTTTTAGTCTTTGCAGCTTGTGTATTTCTGTGAAAAATGCATTTTGATTTTGATAGGGATTGCATTGAATCTATAGATTGTTTTGGATAATATGAACATTTACCAACATTATTGTTTATTTTTCCAATCCATGATCACAGAGAGTATTTTCATTTATTTTTGTCTTCTACAATTACATAATCAATATATTATGATTTTCAGTGTACAAGTTTTTCAACTCCTTGGTTAAATTATTTTAAAATATTTCTAAATATTTTATTATTTCTGATGCTATTATAAATGGTGTTGTTTTTAAATTCTTGGTGTAAGAAATGTAATTTCTATTTTTTGTAGATATTTTAGATAGATTTGAATAAACATGAAACTTTATTGAAGTTATTTTAAGTTCTAACAGTTTTGTGTGGAGTTTTTAGGGTTTTCTATATATAAAACATCTTGTAATTAGCAAATAGAAGTGTGTTTTCTATTTTCTTATTTAGATATGTTTTAATATTTCTTTTCTTTTTCTTTGTATTTTCCTAATCACTCTACCTAGACTTCCAGTACTATGCTGAATAAAAGGTGAATACAAATGGATCTTTATCTTGCCTAGTTCTAGATTTTAGAAGAAAAAGTTTCAGCTCTGATCATTGATTATGATAATTGGTTCGGTTCAGTTCAGTCACTCAGCTGTGTCCGACTCTTTGCAATCCCATGGACCACAGCATGCCAGGCCTCCCTGTCCATCACTAACTCCTGGAGTCTACACAAACTCATGTCTGTTGAATCAATGATGCCATCCAACCATCTCATCCTCTGTCATCTTCTCCTCTTGCCTTCAGTTTTTCCCAGCTACAGGGTATTTTTAAATGAGTCAGCTCTTCGTATCAGGTAGGCTAAGTATTGGAATTTCAGCTTCAACATCAGCCTTTCCAATGAACACTCAGCATTGATCTCCTTTAGGATGGACTGGTTGGATCTCCTTGCAGCCAAGAGACTCTCAAGAGTCTTCTTGAGAGTAATGCAGCGTTAGCAGCCCAGACTCTTATTAAAACCAGGCTTTTCTCTCTGCATACCCAATTGTATACACAAGTCTTAGGTGATTTACATCATCTTCTGAGAGTGCAATGATATATAACAAAGAGGAAAGTAATTAACTCAAAAGTTTAGTGTTGCTAACATCAAAACTATCATATGTCTTTTTCCATATCCCATTTACATTGATTAACATCCTCCCAGGTGCCTAAAAGATAAAGAATATGGAGGCCTGGCAGCAATCATTGAGTCAATAGTGAAATCCTGTCAGCAATATGATTTTTTGCTTTTTAGAAAAGGCTCTGTATCTTTAAGATGCTTTAAGCTTTGTCCCTCTCATGGTTGGGGGGCTGTAAGCAATTCACAAGCTGTAAAAAGTCAGGGGGAACCTGTTAGGCAAGCTAGAGAGTTATCAGAGGGGGTTGAGCTGAAACACTCCTTTCAAATGCAGAAGACTAAAGCCCTGAGTTGACTTTTTCCAGAGAGTGTCAGAAGAGTGGAAATAATAAGTCAGGCAGATTTTTATTTTTGAGTACATGCTCAGGAAATACCAAGGGGAAACCCTGAGACCCAAATCTCCTTGCCCATTGGGTCTCTGCCCATGACCTTGTCACGGGTGGGATTCCTCATGCTGGTTCCCGACATTCTTCACTTTCTACCACAAGGGTGGTGTCATCTGCATATCTGAGGTGATTGATATTTCTTCCAGCAATCTTGATTCCAGCTTGTACTTCCTCCAGCCCAGCCTTTCTCATGATGTACTCTGCATATAAGTTAAAGAAGCAGAGTGACAATATACAGCTTTCATGTACTCCATTTCCTATTTGGAACGAGTCTGTTGTTCTATGTCCAGTTCTAACTATTGCTTCCTGACCTCCATACAGATTTCTCAAGAGGAGGGTCAGGTGTTGTGTTATTCCCATCACTTTCAGAATTTTCCACTGTTAGTTTTGATCCACACAGTCAAAGGCATTGAATAGTCAATAAAGCAGAAATAGATGTTTTTCTGGAACTCTCTTGATAATCTCATAATCATGATGATTATGATATTAGCTGAGGGCTTATCATATATGCATTTTTTTATTATTTTGAGATGAATTTCCCTTATACCCAGTGTGTTGAGATTTTTTATTATGAACAGATGTTGAATTTTGTCTAGTGCTTTTACTGCAAGTATTGAGAAATTATATTTTTATATTATATTTTTATAAATGGATGTATCACATTGATTGATTTGTGGATGCTGAACTATCCTTGCATCTCTGTAATAAAGTCTACTTAATTATGGTGTAAGGTTCTTCTATGCGTTATTGAATTGAATTTGCTAACAGTTAATTGAGGATTTTTGCATACATGCAGTTATAATGTTGTATAATTTTCTTTTCTTGTAATTTCCTTGTCTGGCATAAGTATCAGGGTAATACTATCTTAATAAAATGAGTTTGGAAATATTCTCTTGTCTTCTATTTTTTGAAAGATCCTAAGAAGGTTTCATAATTTTTCTTTAACTGTTTGACAGAATTCATCAACAAACCTATTTGGTTCTGTACTTTTCTTTTTGAGAAGGTTTCAGTTACTGATTCAGTAATCAAACTGAATGTCCTTACTATTAACAGTAATTGATCTGTTCAGATTTTCTGTTTATTTTATTTTAGATTTTTTATGTTTTAGATTTTTATGTGTTTATAGGAATTTGTCTATCTCTTATTGGTTTGTCCAATTTGTTGGTGTATAATTATTTATAGTAGTCTAATATTTCATTGTAATTTTGTGTTATCAGATTTAATGTTTTTCCTCTCTCTTTTGTTCTTTGGTTAGTATAGTTAAAAGTGTGTTGATTTTGTTTATCTTTTCAATACGTCAACTCTTAGCTTTGTCCTTTTTGTCTTTATTTCATTTATTGCCACCTGAACTATGCTATTTTCTTCCTTCCAATAACATTCAGTTTAGAATGTTATTGGTTCTTTTAGAATCTAACTGGTTCTTTTTCCAGTTCCTGAGGTGTAACATTAGATTGTTTATTTGAGATTTTTAAATTTAATATAGGCATGTATCACTGTAAACTTCCCTGGTAGAACTGGTTTTGATAGCTGGTATTTCCATTTTCATTTGTCTCAAGATATCTTTGAATTTTTTTTTCCCCCTTTGGCCCATAAGTTGTTCAGGACTATGCTGCTTAATCTCTAAATTTTTCTGAATGTTTGAATTTTATTCTTGCAATTAATTTCTACTTTTATGTCTTTATGATTGGAAAAGATGCTTGATATGCTTTTATTATTTTTTTAATTTATTAAGACTTGTTTTACTGCCAAACTTGACTATGACCTATATTGGAGAATGTTCCAAATACAGTTGAAAGGAATGTGTATTCTGCTGTTGTTGGAAAGAATGTTCTGAAAATGTCTATTATGTCTCTCTTCTAATATGAAGTTTAAGTTCAAAGATTTCTTTCTTATTTTCTGTCTTAGATAATCTATCCATTATTCAGGGCAGAGTATCAAAGTCCCTTACTTTTATTGTTTTGACATTTTATCTCCCTTTTGATCTATTAATATTTGCTTTATATGTTTGCTCCTGCTGATGTTGCTAAGTTGCTTCAGTCGCAGCTGACTCTGTGTGACCTCATAGATGGCAGCCCACCAGGTTCCTCTATCCACAGGATTCTCTAGGCAAGAATACTGGAATGGGTTGCAATTTCCTTCTTCACACTTTGGATATTTAGATATTCCTATATTGGATGCGTACACAGATGCTGATAGCATAACTCTTTGATGGATTGGTGCATTTACGATGATGATGACCTTCTTTGCTTCTAAAACATTTTAGCTTAAAGTATACCTTGTCTAACTATAGTTACACTTAGTCTCTTTTAGTTTTGATTTGTAAAGAATATATTTTTCCTTCCTTTACCTTTAGTGTCTATGTGTTCTTAAAGCTGAAGTGAGGGTCTTATATGTATCTTATTATTATTATTATTATTATTTAATCTTTACCTATTAAGCCATTCTCAAACAATCTTGTTCCAGTTTGTGCAGTTCACAGCCCAGCAGTTCACATGAGGTACTCTTCATATACATTAAATAAGGAGGGTTAAATAAACAAGATACAACCTTGTTGTACTGCTTATTCGATTTGGAACTGGTCTGTTTCTCCATGTCCAGTTCTAACTATTGCTTCTTGACTTGCATACAGACTTCTCAGGAGGCAGGTCAGGTGGTCTGGTATTCTCATCTCTTTAAGAATTATCCACAGTTTGCTGTGATCCACAGAGACAGAGGTTTTGGTGTAGTAAATAAAGCAAAAGTAAATGTTTTTCTGGAATGCTCTCGCTTTTTTGATGGTCCAATAGATGTTGGCAGTTTGACAGCTGGTTCCTCTGCCTTTTCTAAATTCAGCTTGAACATCTGGGAGTTCACAGTTCATGTAATGTTGAAGCCTGGCTTGGAGGATTTTGAGCATTACTTTACTAGTGTGTGAGATGAGAGCAATCGTGTGGTAATTTGAACATTCTTTGGCATTGCCTTGCTTTGGGATTTGAATGAAAAATGACCTTTTCCAGTCCTGCAGCCACTGCTGAGTTTTCCAAATTTGCTGGCATATTGAGTGTAGCACTTTCACAGCATCATTTTTTAGTATTTGAAATAGTTTAACTGGAATTCCATCACCTCCATGAGCTCTGTTTGTAGAGATGCTTCCTAAGGCCCACTTGATTTCACATTCCAAGATGTCTGGCTCTAGGTGAGTGGTCACATCATCGTGATTATCTGGGTCATGAAGATCTTCTTTTATAGTTCTTCTGTATATTCTTGCCATCACTTCTTAAGATCTTCTGCTTCTGTTAGGTCCATACCATTTCTGTCATTTATTGTGTTCATCTTTGCATGAAATGTCCTCTTGGAATCTCTAATTTTCTTGAAGAGATCTCTAGTTTTTCCCATTCTATTGTTTTCTCTTTTTTTGCATTGATCTCTGAGGAATGCTTTCTTATCTCTCCTTGCTATTCTTTGGAACTCTGGAACTCTGCATTCCAATGGGTATACTTCCTTTTTCCTTTGCCTTTCATTTCTCTTCTTTTCTCAGCAATTTGTAAGGCTTCATCAGAGAACCATTTTGAATTTTTGCATTTCTTTTTCTTGGGAGAAATATCAATAATCTCAGATATGCAGATGACACCACCCTTGTGGCAGAAAGTGAGGAAGAACTAAAAAGCCTCTTGATGAAAGTGAAAGAGAAGGGTGAAAAAGTCGGCCTAAAATTCAACATTCAGAAAAGTAAATTTATGGCATCCAGTCCCATCACTTCATGGCAAATAGATGGGGAAACAATGGAAATAGTGAGAGACTTTATTTTGAGGGGATGCAAAATCACTGCATATGGTGACTGAAACCATGAAATTAAAAGACTCTTGCTCCTTGGAAGAAAAGCTATGACCAACCTATACAGCATATTAACAAGAAGAGACATTATTTTACCAATAAAAGCCCATCTAGCCAAAGCTAAGGTTTTTCATGTATTCATGTATGGATGTAAGAGTTGGACTATAAAGAGAGCTGAGCACCAAAATATTGAGGTTTTTGAACTGTGGTGCTGAAGGAGACTCTTGAGAGTCCCTTGGAGACTCTTCAGGAGATCCAACCAATCAATCTTAAAGGAAATAATTCCTGAATATTCACTGGAAATCATGATGCTGAAGCTGAAACTCCAATATTTTGGCCACTTGATTGGAAGAACCAATTTTTTGGAAAAGACCCTGATGTTGGGAAAGATTGACGGCATGAGGAGAAGGAGACAATGGAGGATAAGATGGTTGGATGGCATCACTGAAGCAGTTGACATGAGTTTGAGTAGGCTCTGGGAATTGGCGATGGACAGGGAAGCCTCCCGTGCTGCAGTCCATTGGATCACAGAGTCTGACACGATTGAGCAACTGAACGGATTAAGCCATTCTATTTCTTCCAACTTGATAATTTAATCTTTTTATATTTAAAGTTATTATTAACATGATAGATAGTATTTTCATTATTCAATTGTTTTTTGGTTCCTTTTCAATAACTGTTATTGTCTCCTCTCTTGTTCCTTATCTCTGTGATTTTATGATTTTTTTTTTGTAGTGGCACTCTGATTCTTTTCTCTTAATCTTTTGTGTAGCTATTAAAGACTTTTGCTTATGATTACCACGAGGGTTCATAAAATATATTTTAAGTCTGTTTTATTCTGATAATGGGCTTCCCTGGTGGCTCAGAGGTTAAAGCGTCTACCTCCAATATGGGAGAGCTGGGTTTGATTCTTGGGTCGAGAAGATCCCCTGGAGAAGGAAATGGTAACCCACTCCAGTATTCTTGCCTGGAGAATCCCATGGATGGAGAAACCTGGTAGGCTACAGTCCATGGGATTGCAAAGAGTCGGACATGACTGAGTGACTTCACTTTCACTTTTAATCTGATAATAACTAATGTTTGCATGCATAAAAGAGCTCTCCCAACAAATTTTACTTTTTGTGGTTACAATTTGCATCATTTTACGTGATCAATCCATTAGGAAATTATTGTAGTAATAGTTATTTTAATACATTTATTTTGCTTACTGGAATTATAAATATCACAATTACAACATTATCATATTTTGAATTTAACTATACCTGTACTCTTATCAGTGAGTTTTATACTTTTGTATATTTTCCTGTTACTAGCTAGTGTTCTGGACTTCCCTGGTGGCTCAGAAGTTAAAGCGTCTGCCTCCAAGGCGGGAGACCCGGGTTTGATCCCTGGGTCGGGAAGATCCCCTGGAGAAGGAAATGGCAACCCACTCCAGTATTCTTGCTTGGAGAATCTCATGTACTGAGGAGCCTGGTGGGCTGCAGTCCATGGGGTCACAAAGAGTCGGACACGACTGAGTGACTTTATTTACTTACTTACTTAGCTAGTGTTCTTTCATTTCAGCTTAAAGAATTTTCTTTAATATTTCTCGTGAGGCAGTCTTTTGTCTACAACTCTTCATCTCATTTTCAGTTCTGAATAGGAGTGACTTGGCTGGAGGTTTTTCACCTTTTTTTTTTTTTTAAAGTGTGTTAACATATCATCCCACTTTTTTAGACTTGCAATATTTCTGCAGAAAATCTACACATAGTCTTTCATGGGTTCTCTTTTATGTAACATGTTGCTTTTCTCTTGATGTCTTTAAAATTCCTTTTGTTTAACTCAACAAATTAATTATAATATGTCACTGTGTGAGTCTCTTTGAATTGAACTTGTTAGTAATCTCTATGGACTTCTTGAATCTGGATGTCTATTCTCCCATGTTAGGGAACTTTTCAGCCCTTATTTCTTTGAATATCTTTCTGTCACTTCCTCACTCTCTACTCCTTTTGATATACTTGTAATGCAAATTTTGGTCTATTAAATGATGTTGCAATGTCCCTTAAACTGTTTTTACTCTTTTTCATTTGTTAAAATGTTCGCTTCATTTTTTGGATGAATTCCATTACCCTGAATTTTAGTTTGCTGATCCTGTCTTGCACCTGATATTCTTATATTGAACCTATCTGTGGAATTTTTCTGTTCTATTTATTCCCACTTCTGTGATTTCTATTTGACTCTTTTATTATATTTTCTATCTCCTTGTTGATTTTCTCACTTTGTTCATGCATAATTATACTGACCATAATGAATTTATTTAGGACTGATTCTAAACTTCCACAAGTAAATAATTTATCTCTGTTTCATTAAGATCTATGCTTGGAGATTTTTATTGCTATTGTATTTGGAAAATGTTCTTCTGTTTCCTTATTTATCTTGATTCTCCTGCGTTGCTTTCTACACTTTACATAAAATAGCCACCTTTGCCAATGTAACAAAATAACCCAGTATATGAGATTAAACTTGTCAGTTATCCTAGCCTACACTATTAATTATTGCTGAAGTTTCTGTGATTGTCTAAGCTGGCTTCTTTATTCTTAGTGGCCTTCAGTATTTGTGTTACATGAGTGTTACAAAGACCCATGGAGACCCCAACGGGAGCATCACAGTCAGCACCTAAATTCAGGCTGGTTAGAAGCTGTATCCTCAGGCAAAAGGTTAGAAAGTGTATAGTTAAGCCCATTCTAAGGAGAACAGATATTTTTGCCTGTTCCCTCTGTGCTACATGTATCTGTATAGGTAACAAGTGCTCCTGCACCTGTTAAGAACTGCTTCTTTGCTTGTTTTAATGCTGTGTTACTGTGTATTTGATTCCAAGGCAAACCATTCAATATCACAATGATCCAAGTTTAGGCCTGGGCCAGTAACACTGAACAAGCTAAAGTTAAACGGTTTTATGAAGACCTACAAGACCTTCTAGAAATAACACTCCCAAAAGATGTCCTTTTCATTACAGGGGACAGGAATGCAAAAGTAGGAAGTCAAGAAACACCTGGAGTAACAGGCAAGTTTGGCCCTGGAGTACAGAATAAAGCAAGCCAAAGGCTAATAGAGTTCTACCAAGAGACTGCACTGGTCATAGCAAACACCCTCCTTCAACAACACAAGAGAAGATTCTACAAATGGACATCTCCAGATGGTCAACACTGAAATCAGATTGATTTTATTCTTTGCAGCCAAAGATGAGAAGCTCTATACAGTCAGCAAAAATAAGACCAGGAGCTGATTGTGGCTCAGATCATGAATTCCTTATTGCCAAATTCACACTTAAATTGAAGAAAGTAGGGAAAATAATTAGACCATTCAGGTACCACCTAAGTGAAATCCCTCATGACTATATAGTGGAAGTGAGAAAAAAATTTAAGGGACAAGATCTGATAGAGTATGTAATGAACTATGGACAGAAGTTCGTGACATTGTACAGGAGACAGGAATCAAGATCATTACCAACAAAAAGAAATGCAAGAAAGCAAAATGGCTGTTTGAGGAGGCCTTACAAATAGCTGTGAATAGAAGAGAAGTGAAAGCAAAGGAGAAAAGCAAAGATATAGCCATTTGAATGCAGAGCTCCAAAGAATATCAAGGAGAGATAAGAAAGCAGTGATCGATGAAAAGAAATAGAGGAAAAACAATAGAATGGGAAAGACTAGAGATCTCCTCAAGAAAATTGGATATACCATGGGAACATTTTATGCAAAGATGGGCTCAATCAAGGCAAAAATATTATGGACCTAACAGAAGCAGAAGATATTAAGAACACGTGGCAAGAATACACAGAACTATGCAAAAAAATCTTCATGACACAGAAAATCATGATTGTATGATTACTTACACTCACCTAGAGCCAGACAACCTGAAATGTGAAGTCAAGTGGGCCTTAGGAAGCATCACTATGAACAAAGCTAGTGAAGGTGATAGAATTTCAGTTGAGCTGTTTCAAATCCTGAAAGATGATGCTGTGAAAGTGCTGCACTCAACATGCCAGCAAATCTGGAAAAATCAGCAGTGGCCACAGGACTGGAAAAGGTCAGTTTTCATTTCAATCCCAAAACAGGGCAATGCCAAAGAATGCTCAAACTACCGCACAATTGCACTCATCACACACACTAGTAAAGTAATACTCAAAATTCTACAAGCCAGGCTTCAGCAATACGTGAACTGTGAACTTTCAGATGTTCAAGCTGGTTTTAGAAAAGGCAGAGGAACCAGAGGTCAAATTACCAACAACCGCTGGATCATGGAAAAAGTAAGAATTTTCCAGAAAAAACATCTATTTCTGCTCTATTGACTATGCCAAAGCCTTTGACTGTGTGGATCACAATTAACTGTGGAAAATTCTGAAAGAGATGGGAATACCAGACCTCCTGACCTGCCTCTTGAGAAATCTGTATGCAGATCAGGAAGCAATAGTGAGAACTGGACATGGAACAACAGACTGATTCTAGATCAGGAAAAGAGTATGTCAAGGCTATATATTGTCACCCTGCTTATTTAACTTATATGCAGACTACATCTTGAGAAACGCTGGGCTGGAGGAAGCACAGGCTGGAATCAAGATTGCTTGGAGAAATATCAATAACCTCAGCTATGCAGATGACATCACACTTATGGCAGAAAGTGAAGAGGAAATAAAGAGCTTCTTGATGAAAGTGAAAGAGGAGAGTGAAAAAGTTGGCTTAAAGCTCAACCTTCCGAAAACTAAGATCGTGGCATCCAGTCCCATCACTTCATGGGAAAAGATGGGGAAGCAGTGGAAACAGTGAGAAATTTTATTTTCCTGGGCTTCAAAATCACTGCAGATGGTGATTACAGCCATGAAATTAAAAGACGCTCACTCCTTGGATGGATAGTTATGACCAACCTAGACAGCATATTAAAAAGCAGAGACATTACTTTGCCAACAAAGGTCTGTCTAGTCAAGGCTATTGCTTTTCCAGTGGTCATGTGTGGATAGACTATACTTGGAGAGTTGGGCTATATAGAAACATGAGTGGCAAAGAATTGCTGCTTTTGAACTGTCATGTTGGAGAAGATTCTTGAGAGTCCATTGAACTGCAAGGAGATTCAACCAGTCCATTCTAATGGAGATCAGTGCTGGGTGTTCATTGGAAGGACTGATGTTGAAGTTGAAACTCCAGTACTTTGGCCACCTGATGCGAAGAGCTGACTCATTAAAAAAAAAAAAAGAAAGAAACTCTAATGTTGGCAAAGGTTGAGGTCACAAAGAGAGGGAGACAACAGAGGATGAGATGGTCGGATGGCATCACTGACTCAATGGACATGGGTTTGGGTGGACTCTGGGAGTTGGTGATGGACAGGGAGGCCTGAAGTGCTGTGGTTCATGGGGTCACAAAGAATTGGACATGACTGAGCGACTGAAATACCAGTGACTTTGTTTTATTATTGGAGCAAGTTGGAGGAAAAATCAAATCGCCAGTCTAGTTTCAATGCAGGGTGCAGGATACTTGGTGCTGGTGCACTGGGATGATCCAGAGAGGTGGTGTGTGTTGTGGGAGGGGGTTGTCTCTTATACACATCTTCCAGAAAAAACATCTATTTCTGCTCTATTGACTATGCCAAAGCCTTTGACTGTGTGGATCACAATTAACTGTGGAAAATTCTGAAAGAGATGGGAATACCAGACCTCCTGACCTGCCTCTTGAGAAATCTGTATGCAGATCAGGAANCCAGAGAGATGATATGGGGAGTGGGGTGGGAGGGGAGTTCAGGATTAGGAACACATGTAGACCCGTGGCGGATTCATATTGATGTGTGGCAAAACCAATACAATATTATAAAGTAAAAAACAAACAAACAAACACAAAACAATGAAAGAAAGTGGAAAAAAAATTTTTTGGAGAGATCTCCTCTGACTTACCTTTGTCTCTGGATGGGGCTTCAGCTAGCCCCTAAGATATCTGTTCAAATAGAATCCTGGGCCTTAGGCAGAAGCTTTTACAGTATGCAGATAAACACCTTTCAAACGAAGACTGAAAGATGTGTAATTTTGACATCCCCACTAAACTGAGTCCTGGAGAGCCAGTCACACACATGCTCTGTGAGTCCACTAAGAACTGCTTATTTGTTTGTTGGTGTCTTGTGGGTCTCTTGGGTGAAAATCTCATTGCCTTTCAGAAATCGGTGCTTTTGGGGGCTCAACCCCTGACTGGGGAATCTTAATATTTGGGACACTAGATGTAGGATCCAAATTCTTCACACCCCATGAAGAAGCTGGGAGCTGAGGTTCTCTTTGTATGGCATTCTGCCATGGTGGGATTTATATTAAGTGTCTCAACCTTTCTTGTCTGTCTCAGTGTAAGTACCTTCTTACTTGTCCAATATGTAAGAGTCACTGTCCCTCAGCTAGTTTCTGTTTTTTGTTTTTTCATAGATAACTGCTCAATTTGCATCTGCAAATTGTGAATTTATGGAGGAGAGGAGTTCAGGTTTCATTTATATCAACATCTTGGTTGACTCTGCAAAGAAAAATAATCAAGATATAAGTAAGATTAAATATTTAGTAAACAACCTGAAGGTATAAGTAAGTTGCTAATTAATGTGTATAATTTACCTTAACTTATAAAATGGATCTTTTGAAGAGAAAATAACAGTGTGTGAGTTTTGCTGTCAATATTATTGTATTACATTTTCTTATTTTAATATTACCACAATTAGGATTTCCTTGAGATGTATTTGAATGTTTTGTGGGAGGCTGAGTTGAAGGAAATCTGGACATAGTAGTTATTCTGTAAAGATTAAAAAAAAAAAGAATAGATGGATAGCTACAGGAATTTATTTTATTGTGACTTAGAATGATAACATTACATGATATGTTGAGGATGGCTGAAAAAAATAATTATGAAGTCTCTTGAGATTGATGAAGGGTAGGAGCTCTCTTGACCAAGACAACTGCAGCCTGTGCTAATTGTGAACCTGGAAGTTCTAGCCGTCAGCAAGAAGACTGGTTTCCTGGAAACTCACCATGAGGTGAAAATTTACAGATGTAGTTAAATGGGATTATGCAGGGATCCCTGGAAACAGTAGTCAAATTTCCTCCTTATTTTTTGATTATCTTTCTCATTGAGACAGCTTATTTTCTTGGGAGGTTTTTTTTTTTTTTTTTTTAAATAACAAGAAATAAGGTTTTAATTAGTTCTTGTGAATTTCACATAGTCAATAGCAAGTGGAAAGCAGCAAATGACAAATCCATATTTAATGCAAATTCGATGTAGGTAGCATTGTTCCAGTGCGTCAGATTCAGTTAAAGTTAGAAGGATGACTCTTTTTCCTTGCTCCCTATTATAAGGAAGATATTTTTTAAGAAGATGCTTTTAATAATTTTCTAGCTCAAAGAAGCTAGATTACCTCAAGTAGTATAAATATGCAATATATTATCATAGTCATTGAAATTCTTGATAGGTGGGAAGGGGGCAGTAGGTTTACTACAAAACTGAAATTTTTGAAATATTTTCTTTCAAGATTTCACTTTTTAAGTGTGACTACTTTGGGGATGGGGCTTCCCTGGTGGCTCAGACAGTAAGGCATCTGCCTGCAATGTGGGATACCTGGGTTCGATCCCTGGGTCGGGAAGATCTTCTGGAGAAGGAAATGGCACCCTACTCCAGTATTCTTGCCTGGAAAATCCCATGGACGGAGGAATCTAGTCGGCTACAGCCCACGGAGTCACAAAGAGTTGGACACGACTAAGTGACTTCACTTTTGTCTACTTTGGGAATATTATTGTTTGAACATTGTTTAGTAAGAGAATTCAAGAGCAAGGGTTATGAATCATATGTTCATAGTGCTCTGCTCACAGAAAGCTTAATTAAAGAATAAGAAAAATAATATTCTGTATGTAAGCCATGATTCTTTCACAGAGAATTCCTAGCTCTGAGAGTCATTTCCTTACTGTCATCATACAAGATGACAGTATGAGTATAGAATTGGTCTCAAGAGTATAGAATTTGTAGAGTACTCAGGGTAGAAATTGAATGAACTCATAAGCATTTTCTCAGTCCTAATCTTCAAAAAGAGGTTTGTGTGGTTGCATGCCAAGTCACTTCAGTCGTGCCCACCTCTTTGTGACCCCTTGGATGTAGCCTACCAGGTTCCTCTGTTTCTGAGATTCTCCAGGCAGAAATGCTGGAGCGAGTTGCCATGCCCGCCTCCAGGGGATCTTCCCCACTGAGGGATTGAACTGATGTCTCTTACTGTCTCCTGCATTGGCAGGCAGGTTCTTTACAGCTAGCACCACCTGGGAACCCCAGAAAAGAAGTTTATCACTCTCTTCTTTTTTTTTCTTTCCTACTTCTCTTCCTTCTTTCTTCCCTCAAATTTTCTCTTCCGGCTTTCCTTCCTCCCTCTCGCCTTTCTTCTCTCTCTTTCTCTTTAGCTCTTTGTTTCTTTCATAATAGATCATGAATATTTACTCATAGCAAGCAATGTTCTAGAGTTAGATACATGTCAATAAAATACGAGTCTTGTGTCATAGGAGAGAGACATAAGTATGCATTAAAATAAAGCAAATATGCAAACATATGCTAAGGATCATCTTTATTTTAGGATTTACAAATGTTAATCTGTGACTCTATGTCAAGTTAAATTTGGAAAATCTTACATTACAGTGCAAATTGGATTGTTCAGAAATACCCAATGGAGAATTTTTTTAATGAGATACATTTTGACAAAGTGGAGTTAAAACCAGTTTACCAAATATTTAGAAAAAAATAATTTACTCTACAAAAAAACTCCAAAAAGAAAAACAACAACAACACAAAAAACAGGTCACCCTAAAGGATTGAGTTGCCTGTCTACATTGATCAGAATAATTGAAGTTGAAATGAAGCATGACAGTTTTATTTTAACTCAGATGACCAGCAATATGCTATAAATTGGAGTTATTTTTTTTAATTAGAGCTAATTTTACCTCTGATATCAAATATTCTTTCTACTTTTCTATATACAGTTCAAATAAATCAATGAGTGAAAAAGTAAGGCAACATTAAAATTTATATATACACTCAGGAGCTTCCTGGAAAAAAAGTTTTATGAACAAGAAAGTGATACTATTTTTAATTATTTTGGCCAGTGAATGATAACATTGATTTTAGACATCACTTCTAAAAGCTTGCAAAGTTGTTTAACACTAACTTAACTAAATTTGTAACATTATGATACTCCTAAAGGGAAAAAAATTTAAAAAAACATACTTGAGGTATTCCGGGCTGAGAAATTCTTGTGCAGAATTGGAACTTATTTCATACCACATGAGAGTTTGTGATATTAAATAAGTGGTATAAAATTATTTATGCATTTTAATTTTTTTCAGAGTGAGCTTGCTCAAGCAGGACTTAAGTATTTTTTCTGGAGTTACCTTGGAGAAAAAGAAGTATTTCAAGAGCCACATCTGATTCCATCTGTGTTTACAGAAATGAAATATTGATCACTGTGACAGGATTAACTTTTACTTTTGCAAGCACAAAAATAAAATGTGTGATTTGAAACAGAAACCAAATTAACCAACTAGTACTGTATCTTGATAGCTGTACATCTTTCCTAGTAGATTGTAGATTTTATTAGGTCAGATCTTTATCCCATGTGCTTACTGCTATCTTTGGAACATAAGGTGTTCCATATGTCCTTTTTGAAATAAATGTGTTGATGGAGAAAACTGGATTGGAAGGAGCTTATGTTAGCCATGACATTCTTAGTGGGAAAGAAAAAGAGAAGCATTTATTCCATCAAAACACAATGGATGAAAAGACTAGAGGTGATATCCACCAACTTTTCTGGATTACAATTTTTCTTAAGGTTACATTTACTTAAAAAAAGAAAAAAATAGTAGAAAGGAAGCAACTGAAATAATACACTACAACTTGAACGTGAACGTGAATGTGAAGTCGCTCAGTCGTGCCCCACTCTTTGTGATCCCATGGACTGTAGCCTACCATACCAGGATCCTCTGTCCATGGGATTTTTCAGGAAATAGCACTGGAATGGATTGCCATTTCCTTCTCCAAGGGATCTTCCCAACCCAGGGATCGAGCCTGAGTCTCCCTCATTGTAGACAGACACTTCACTGTCTGAGCGAGATTGGGAAAAAAAAAAAAAAAGTCTAGTCTCTTCATTAATTAGTGATAGGTTTGGACAAACATCTGTTTTTTTAATCAGTAAATAAATGTTTTGGAAACCCACAAAAATATATATTGGGTAACATACATTTTAATATTTTTGACATAAAAATAGGATAGTTTGGAAGATAAGTAAAACACGCTCCTTTATAGTCTTCATAAAGTCATGGTATAGAAGGTGGGAGACAAATTATGGAGGTGTCTCAAAGAGCTCATAAGTTTGTATTTCGCAGAGAGATTGGCTTTCATTTTGAAAGCACTGTGGAAGTCATTATAAGAGAATTAAAATGAGTTTCAAAGCTTGAATGCTATCTTTATTTACATACTGCTTTCTCCAAGTAATGGAATTTGGCATAAGGAAAAAAGAGAATTTTACAGTATACTTGTTTTTGGCATATATAGAAATTGTTCTATATTAAGGTGATCTGGAGAGGACTTCCCTGGTGGCTCAGGTGGTTAACCGTCTGTCTACAATAAGGAAGACCTAGGTTCAATCCCTGGGTCGGGAAGATCCCCTGGAGAAGGAAATGGCAATCCACTCCAGTACTGTTGCCTGGAAAATCCCACGGACAGAGGGCCCTGGTAAGCTACAGTCCATGGGGTCGCAAAGAGTCGGACATGAATGAGCGACTTCTCTGGAACAGCAATGCAAATATCAAGGGCATATTTATCAAAAAGTGTTTGTACTTGATGGAGAGATTTGAGAGAAGGTCCAATAAAATCCAAATCATGACTGGAAGAAATCAAGCATAAAGGATGGACAAAAGCAAATATAACACTTTTAACTACCTTTCATCTCCTTTACTTTGGTTTTAGGTGAAAGAAATAGAAAAGAGGCTTTGTGCATATCTCTTGAAATTTCTATGAGAATTAACGATCAATTTTAACTGAGCCATGATAATATTTGTAGTTGGCTTACTCTGACCATTTTAATGTCTGAATAATCAATAATAGTGCACATGTGTTAAAGATTTTATTTAATTCACTAAAAAGAATAAACCCGTAATATATTGCAACCAATTAAAAAAAATCCAAACAAAGTCATATTTTTAGATCAAAAATGTTTAAATGAATACAAAAATTGGACCCAAACTAGATTTTCCCATACTGGAAATATGGCAAGTGAATAGAAACTCTTCAAAAGGAAATCAACCCTTCATTGGAAGGACTGATGATGAAGCTGAAGCTCCAATACTTTGGCCACCTGATGTGACGAGCTGACTCGTTGGAAAAGAACCTGATTCTGGGAAAGACTGAGGACAGGAGGAGAAGGGATGACAGAGGATGAGACGGCTGGATGCATCAGTGACTCAATGGACATGAGTTTGAGCAGGCTCTAGGAATTGAAGGACAGGAAGGCCTGGCATGCTGCAGTCCATGAGGTCACAAACAGTTGGACACGACTGAACAACTGAACTGTACTGAACTGATATGTGTGTGTGTATGTGTGTGTGTGTGTGTGTGTGTGTATGTGTGTGTGTATATATATATATATTTGTCTTTGTTCTTTATCAGGCAAGCCTGCACTGGGCCCCTCAGTGATATTCTCCTTACTACAGGTCACTGCATCATGAGTGGGGTTCCCATAGTTGCTATCCATTTCTATGTGGCCCCTCTACATTCAGAAGCTACAAATTAGCCCTCAGTTCTTTAGAAAGAATTGCCCGATGTATAGGTGTAGATTCAGTGTGTCCATGAGAGGAAGTGGGTTTACACTACCATCTTGGACCCCTCTTAAAAGAATCCCTTCTTCTTAAATGATAAATAATAACCCATTGTGTATTATTACAATTTGCTTACCAATTCATCCCATAAATGAATGCTTAGTTTGCTTTCACATTTAGCTATTGTTAACAATGCTCCTATGAGCATGATTGTACAAATAGCTCTTCCAAATCTTACTTTCAATTCTTCTAGGTATATACCAGGATTGGAACTCTTAGATCGTATGCTAATCTTAGTTTCTAATAATTTTGAGGAATCACTTTATTGTTTTCCACAGTGTCTGTACAATTTTACATTCTCACAAACAGTTCAGAAGTGGTTTAATTTCTTCGTATACTCTCCAACATTTATGGAATATATTTTTCTTGATTCCATTTTTTACCTTGAGATTTTTGTTAGATTCTGTTTAATTCTACTACATTTGAAGTGCTTGCTGCTGGCTTCCATGATGCCATATAATATTAACTGTCTTATTAATATTATTTACTTTTGCCTCTTTTGTTCCTGATCTCTAAATGTCAGTATCCCTCTAACGTCTAATTACAACTCCTAAACTACTTTTATTAACTCTTCTTCCACTATGATTTAACCAAATTCTGTGCCTGTAAACCAATTGCCAATAAATCCTACATATTTTTGTAGATCCTCCACGTGATAATTGAATCACTTTGAATTTTACAGTAGAATATATTTGAAATGCAGTCTATCACAAAATTCATACACATCATATATATATATACATATACATATATATATACTCATTTTAAATTCAAACTTGAATTCACTTTATTCAATATTACACAAAACTACAGTGAAATAACTTATATTACAGAGGCAGACACTAGGGTATATGTTAATATTCTTATTATAAATGAGTTTATAGTTTATAATTGTTCAAGTGGATTACTGAATATATAATCTGGATAAGTATAGTTCAGCTTTCATTCCAAAGTGATTGTAATTAATTTCATATGTTCTCTAGAGCATCAAGGGCAAATTAGCATCTATAAAAATATCAGACAAATATATGAAGCAATGTTAACTAATTATACTATTGACAATAATAGAAATCATTTGCTGCACTTGCATTATGTACAAAGCACTGAGCCAATTAAAGTTTTATAAATATTCAGATTTAAATTCATGTAACAAAAAAGAGGAATGTTTTATTATTTTATTTTTCAGATGGAAAGAAAGTGGTGGAGAGTTCTAGCAAAATGTGGTCCACTGGAGAAGAGAACGGCAAACCACTTCAGTATTCTTGCCTTGGAACACCATGAACAATATGGAAAGTGAAAACAATAGGACAGTGAAAGATGAATTCCCAAGGTCAGTAGGTGCCCAATATGCTACTGGAGAACAGCAGAGAAATAACTTCAGAAAGAAGGAAGAAAATGAGCCAAAGCAAAAACAACAACCAGTTGTGGATGTCACTAGAGATAGAAGTAAAGTCTGATGCAATAAAAAACAATATGGCATAGGAACCTGGAATGTTAGGTCCATGAATCAAGATGAATTGGAAGTGGTCAAACAGGAGATGGCAAAAGTGAACATCAACATTTTAGGAATCAGCAAACTAGAATGGACTGGAATGGATGAATTTAACTCAGATTACCATTGTATCTACTACTATGGGCAAGAATTCCTTAGAAGAAATGGAGTAAACATCATAGTTGACAAAAGAGCCTGAAATGCAGTACCTGGATGCAAACTCATAAATTACAGAATGATCTCTGTTCATTTCCAAGGCAAACCATTCAGTATCACAGTAATCCAAGTTTACCCCCAACCAGTAATGTTGAAGAAGCTGAATTTGAAAGGTTCTATGAAGACCTACAAGACTTTCTAGAATAAACACCCAAAAAAGATATCCTTTGCCTTATAGGGGACTGGAATGCAAAAGTAGGAAGTCAAGAGATACCTGGAGTAACAGGCAAACTTGGCCTTGGAGTACAGAATGAAGCAGGGCAAAGCTAACAGAATTTTGCCAACAAATTGAACTGGTCATGGCAAACACCCTATTCCAACACACAAGAGAAAACTCTACACATGGACATCACCAGATTGTCAATAATAAAATCAGATTGATTATATTCTTTACAGTCAAAGATGGAGAAACTCTATACAGTCATCAAAAAACAAGACCAGGAGATGACTGTGGCCCAGATCATGAACTCCTTATTGTAAACTTCAGACTTAAATTGAAAAAAGTAGGGAAAGCCACTAGACCATTCAAGTATGACCTAAATCAAATACCTTGTGATTATACAGTGGAAATGACAAATACATCCAAGGAATTAGATCTGACAGACAGAGTACCTGAATAACTATGAACAAATGTTCATGGCACCATACAGGAGGCAGTGACCAAGACCATCTCCAAGAAAAAGAAATGCAGAAAGAGAAAACAATCATCTGACAAGGCCTTATAAACAGCTAAAAAAGAAGACAACCTGAAGACAAAGGAAAAAAAAAAGTGGATATACCCATTTGAAAGCAGATTTCCAAAGAATGCAAAGAGAGATAAGAAAGCTTTCTTTAGCAATCAAGGCAAAGATATATGGGAAAACAATAGAATCAGAAAGACTAGAGATCTCTTCAAGAAAATTAGAGATACCAAGGGAATATTTCATGCAAAGATGGGCAAAATAAAGGAAAGAAATGGTATGGATCAAAAAGAAGCTGAAGATATTAAGAAGAGGTGGCAAGAATACACAGAAGAACTATACAAAATAGATCTTCAAGACCCAGATAATCTTGATGTTGTAATCACTCACCTAGAGCCAGACATCCTGAAATGTGAAGTGAAGTGGGCCTTAGGAAGCATCACTAAAAACAAAGCTAGGGAGGTGATGGAATTCCAGTTGAGCTCTTTCAAATCCTAAAATACAACGCTGTGAAAGTGCTGCATTCAATATGCCAGCAAAATTGGAAAACTCAGCAGTGACCACAGGACTGGAAAAAGTCTGTTTTCATTCCAATCCCAAAGAAAAGCAATGTCAAAGAATGCTCAAACTATTGCACAATTGCACTCACCTCACACACTAGTAAGTAATGCTCAAAATTCTCCAAGCCAGGCTTCAACAGTACATGAACTGTGAACTTCCAGATGCTCAAGCTGGTTTTAGAAAAGGCACAGGAACCAGAGATCAAATTGCCAACATCCGCTGGATCATGGAAAAAGCAAGAGAGTTCCAGAAAAAAAACATCTATTTTAGCTTTACTGACTATGCCAAAGCCTTTGACTGTGGATCACAATAAACTGTGGAAAATTCTGAAAGAGATGGGAATACCAGACCACCTGACCTGCCTCTTGAGAAATCTATATGCATGTCAGGAAGCAACAGTTAGAACTGGACATGGAACAACAGACTATTTTCAAATAGGAAAAGGAGTACATCAAGGCTGTATATTGTCACTCTGCTTATTTAACTTATATGCAGCGTACATCATGAGAAATGCTGGGCTGGAAGAAGCCCAAGCTGGAATCAAGATTGCTGGGAGAAATATCAATAACCTCAGATATTCAGATGACACCACCCTTATGGCAGAAAGTGAAGAAGAACTAAAGAGTTTCTTGATGAAAGTGAAAGAGGAGAGTGAATAAGTTGGCTTAAAGCTCAACATTCAGCAAACTAAGATCATGGCATCTGATCCCATCACTTCATGACAAATAGATGAGGAAGCAATGGAAAAAGTGAGAGACTTTATTTTTCTGGGCTCCAAAATCACTGTAGATGGTGACTGTAGCCATGAAATTAAGATGCTTACTCCTTGGAAGAAAAGTTATGACCAACCTAGACAGCATATTAAAAAGCAGAGACATTACTTTGCCAACAAAGGTCTGTCATGTCAAGGCTATGGTTTTTCCAGTAGTCATGTATAGATGTATAGGACTATAAAGTAAGCCGAATGCCCAAGAACTGATGCTTTTGAACTGTGGTGCTGGATAAAATGCTTAAGAGTCCTTTGGACTGCAAGGAGATCCAACCAGACCATCCTAAAGTAGATCAATCCCGAGTGTTCATTGGAAGGATTGATGTTGAAGCTGAAACTCCAATACTTTTGCCACTAATGAAAAGAATTGATTCATTGGAAAAGACTCTGATGCTGGGAAAGATTGAGGGCAGGAGGAGAAGGTGACAACAGAGGATGAGATGGTTGGATGACATCACTGACTCAATGGAGATGAGTTTGAATAAACTCCAGGAGTTGGTGATTGACAGGGAGGTGAGGGCCTGTTGTGATCCATTGGGTCACAAAGAGTTGGACAAGACTGAGTGACTGAAATGAACTGAACTGAACCGACCAACAGCATTTTGACAGTCTCAAGTGTACAGCAAAAGTGATTCAGTGAAACTAAAGTAATTCAGTTCTACATATGCAGGTGTTTACTCCTCAAACTCCCCTCTCATCCAGCCTTCCATGGAATACTGAGATTTCCCTGTGTTATAGAGTAGGACCTCGTTGGAATCCATTTTAATACAGCAGTGTGTTCATGTTCATCCCAAACTCTCCAATTATCCCTTTCCTATACCCTTCCCTGTAGTAACCATAATTTTTCTCTAAGTCTGTGAATATTTTACAATTTAGTTTATTTGTATAATTTATTTTTAGATTCTGAATATAAGCAATATCATAAGACATTTCTCTTTCTGACTCACTTAACTCAGTATGATAATCTCTAGGTATGCCCCTGATCCTATGATCCTGAAAAAAGGCATTATTTCATTTTTTCTAATGGGCTTTATATACATATGTACAGTGGTATATTACCTTGTTGATAGACATTTAGTTTGCTTCCATGTCTTGGCTGGTGTAAACAGTGCTTCAGTGAAAACTAGGGTGCATGTATCCTTTCAGATCTTCTTTTTCTCTGAATACATATGTCGAGGAGTGAGATTGGTTATTTCTGTATCACCAATGTGCACTCCATACGTAGAACAGATCAAGAGTACCTATAAATAATGATCAAAATATACCATATTTCATGGAATATATCTATTTGTAGTAGGGATATTGAACATGATCTGTTGTGGCCATTTTGCCAAACAAATTCAGATGCTGGAATTGAAACTTTTATTATTTTTACAAACATATTCTTCAGTGTTCTGTGTTTCTGTGTCTCACATTACTGAAAAAATAGAAGGGCCACTAGTAGTGCAGCAGTTCTATTATTAATGAAGAATAGTGTATCCATTCTTTAAGTACATCTGAAGCTGTAATTATTTTCTGATATAGCATTCTCACAATGTGTGATGAGAGATCAAATATACCCAAGACAGGAGGAAAATCAAAGACCTGCAATACACGGCCCATTTATTTTAATACTAGCATCTAGAATAAGAAAAAGCATGAAGTTTTCTTGTTTCTATGACAACCACATATGGAAATTTCTCATTTCTAAAAAGGCTCTATGGATTTCATAAAATGAAGTTCAGAACTTTTAATTATAACAGATTTTTTAATTTCAAAAATATGTGTTGCCCAAACATATTTGTATTTGTTTTCATGTGATCATATGAGAAACAAACCATCTGAGACATTTTAAAATTCCTATAGAAATTCTAGAAGAGAAACTGTATTTTTATTTTACCTCCTCTGATTATAAATCATTGAATTTTCCATCAGATATCAAAAGCTTCATTGCAGAACAGCCTCCCATCAATTGTGTTCATATAAGTTCCAAGAGCTTGTGTGTTGGCAACAATCAGATGGATCCCGAACACAATATATTTATTTACATTCCAGTGCTATAGGTAAACACAGGTGTATGTATATGTGTTATGCAGAGATGCATTGGATTTTTGATCAGAACCTCTTTGCTCCTTATTATGAATCTGTCTTCTGTTATCATCATTTTTTTTTCTCGCCCATACCTTTCAAGATGACTTTTTTGGTCCCATTCAGTGACAATTTATGTAATGCTAAGATCTGCTTACCATACTTTGCAATACAAGTTTCTCCTGTAGGAATATTTCTAGAACATTTGGAGTCTCTCAAGATCTGTGTTATTTGTTTAATTAAGCAAAATTGGTTTGCATTCATTTGTATTGGATGGGTAATGCAAACTTGGTTTGGCTAAGGACTGTTATATGAGTACCTATTAAAAGTAGCATCTAAGGATCTGTCTGGAAACTCACATGGATATGGCAGAAACATTTCAAAAAGTGAAATTTCACAGATATTGGGTATTACTGCTATTCATATAATTGACATGGAAGAAACACTTTATATCATGCTACTACTTTTTGCTCTTAATTTTTAAGATTAGCCATACAGAACGTTAAATTTTTATATTTTACAAAATGGGTAATTTCAACTGATCTGACTGAATATTTTCCTTTGATTACTCTCTGAATGCTTAGAAGATATCACTGTGATGCTTGACAAAATTCCCCATATACATTCATTCTGTGCTCCAGAGCTTTTATTTCTCCTTCCTTTTTCTAAAATTGATTGTCCTTTCTTCATCCTCCTGAGATAGACTGCTATCTCAGCACATCTATCTTGGTGAATAGAATACCACCCTGATTTCACCTCTGAAGCACAGCTCTCCCCCTCAAATGAATTAGACTCACCTCACTGCTCTAAACATCTGTTTCAAAATCTTACTTTTAAGATGTTCTAATGAAAACAACCTAGGCTTTTGAAAGCCAGGTTGGGTGACTGTGCCTTTATTGTTGAGAGACTTTTTAACTTCACAAATGCCTAGCTCTCTGTGATGTCCCTTACACCTTGGAAGAAACTGGAATAACATTTTCATTCACGTCTGAGTATTTGGCCTCCAGAAGGAGTTTTCTAAGTCCCTTGTTACATAAGTTGATAGCAGCTTTCCTGTTCCCCAGCCAAGACAATATTAAACAGAGAAATGTCAGATTATTCCATAGCTCAGGTCTTAGACTGGCATTCATAATATCCTACTCTATTCCCAATCTTGGTGAGTATGAAAAATGTCAAGAAGCTTGTACTTTCCATAAGACTCCTTAGACCTGTTTTATATGGTCACATAATCTGATTATGTTCTGAAAATCTCTAATCTTTATTCTCATCATATTTAAGCTGCCTACACTGAGTAAAATCCATTAAAAGTTCTAAATTCACAGTTACTTCTAGGTTTAGGATCTCAGGAAATTTGGGTACTTATACAGAAAGGAAACTGCACGTGCAGTTTACTGTGTCACATTTGAATTGGTGCCATAAATCATATGACTTCAGAAGGTACCATACCTTGCAGAGCTCATGACCCAGGCACTCTGACATGGTGTAGGCATGGAGATAGATTTCTTTGGTCAATAGGACATTAAGAGATTCAACACAAGTTGTGACTTAAAAAAATGCCTATGCATTTAACTCTTGCTCTCTTTTTCTGTGCTTGGAAATGAAAAACCGAAATGTGAACAAGCCTGAGTTAACCTGTACTTTAAGAAACACTTTGAGTTGAATTAAAGCTCTCCAGTCAACAGCCTTCAAACTGCAAGATGTATGATTGAGGCTACCTGCTTTGGTTATTTCATGCTGGATTAAAAAACGCCCAAAACAAGGCTTAAAAAAGTTTCCTTTTTTTTTTTTTTCCAGAATATGGTGTTTGAGCATAGCTTGGCAGGGATGGCTCAACTCTGCTGCTCTGTTTATCACCTGGGTCAGGTTAAAGGCTGAAGGCTAAAGTTATCTGAAGACTTACACTTCCCTCGTGGTTAATGCTGTCTGAATTTGCTGTGTCAGTTCCTCTTCATGGGAAACTCAGTGTGGTTTGTCTGTATGGCCCCGTTTGGACTTCCTTTCTCAGCATGCTTGATTAGTTGAAGAACGGCCATCTTAAGTAACAGAGCTAGGTACAAATTGTATAGCCTTCTTAATCCTAGCCTTGGAAATCATGCATCTGGTATGGGCCCATCCGTATTCAAGGAGAGGAAATATGGACTCCAGTTCTCAGTGCAGGAGGGTCAATAGTGCATGTAAGAATATATGAGAAATGAAATGTATACTGGTGTAGCCATTTTTGGATACTACATTTCAAATTATTCTAGACTATCTAGCCCTTTCTCACCTGCTAGTGCACTCGGTTCATGAATGAATCTAAAAGAGACCTGTGTTAACAATCACCCAAATTGTGAATTCATGTATTGTAATCTTGTAAACAATAGTTGTTTTAAACCTTGTGTTTTAGGCTGCTTTACAATGAACCAAAGGATGATATAATTATTGACACTGAGAGAAACAGTGCTTTTTGAACTAATTCTAATGTATGTGATACTGGCTTGGGACTAATTTGTGGGCAGATGATAGAACTGCTAGGGATAGTTAGAAAATCAGCATGGAAACAGTTAATGTGGTGGAAAAACTGTGAGAAAACTCAGGACAGTTTGGAAAAGGTCTGGTTTTCTCTGGACCCTCCACATACATGATAGCAGATATAATCATATCACCTTGCTAGGATTAGGAATGCTTTCATATTTTTATTATCTCAAATATTACTTTTTGGAGAAGGAAATGGCAACCCACTCCAGTACTCTTGCCTGGAAAATTCCACGGATGGAGGAGCCTGGTAAGCTACAGTCCAAAGGTCACAAAGAGTCAGACACGACTGAGCTACTTCACTTTATTACTTTTAATCTGATTTAATATTACTTAGGTGGGGAAGATCCCCTGGAAGAGGAAATGACAGCTGACTCCAGTATTCTTGCCTGGAGAATCCTATGGACAGAGGAGCCACAAAGAGTCAGACATGACTGAAGTGACTTGGCACACACAATATTACTTTACAGGCACATCTTCTAGGGCTCTGAAATGGCTATTTTACAAAAATATGACCTTCCAGTTTTATCTACTTTGGTATGGAAACACTACACTACAATGCTCTCTCATCTTTGTAGCAGTATAGCTGTCTCGAAATGTACTTGCATGAGCTGGCATTGCAGTAGGCTCTAGTCTAGGTAGTCATGGGTTTCCTCTTATGCCCAAACCTCCAAAATTATCCTGTGAAATGCATATGGTTGAATTCTAAAGTCCATATGCTATTTTATTTTATCTAGAGTGCTCAGAAGATTAAGAATGAAGACTACAGAAGTGTTATTGATATGTCACTCAGTCATGTCTGACTCTTTGCAACCCAAAGGACTGTAGCACTCCAGACCTCCATGTCCCTCACCATCTCCCAAAGTTTGCCCAAGTTCTTGTCCTTGCATCAGTGATGTTCTCCAGTCTGAGGGTCGTTGCAATTGCTGAAATACACAGCACTTAGAACTGACTTTTTTTTTTTTTTTGCACACATCCATCTAGGGACATGGAATAAAATTGACTTCAAAGCTAATCTACAAAATGGTACAAATAACTGAAAGTATTTTTGTATGTCTGACTGCAGACATCATTCCCTCCATGGCATATATTATTTTAATCCTCTATCTTAGCTTTATTTCTCTTTGTTCCCTGGTAGCAATCCCCCACCATTCCATACTTAGTTTCTTCTTAGTTTAATAAACTTTTAGGGCTTCCCTGATGGCTCAAAGGATAAACAATCTGCCTGGAATGCAAGAAATATAGGTGATGAGGGCTCTATCCCTGGCTTGAGAAGATCCTCTGGAGAAGCAAATGGCAACCCACTACAGTATTCTTGCCTGGAGAATCCCTTGGATAGAGAAGCATGGTGGGCTACAGTCCACAGGGTTGCAAAGAATCAGATAAAACTGAGCAACTGAGCATAGCTTATTAACACCAGCAAAGTCATATTCTGCATTCTGTTGATGTTAACAGAAAATGTAGAGAGATAGAACTCTGCTTGGTCTACTTCTATCTGTAATAAGAAAGAATGATCAGACCCATCAGAATTTTCTAACCTTTGAATAAAGGTGACTTGGCTCTCTAAAAAAATGTTGGGCAGATATGTGATCCAATTTCTACTCCAGTTTCAACATTTTTGTCTTTTGTGACTTCTCAATTTTGGTCTCTTAGCTATGTAATTAGATCACTTTTTCTTTTCACCATGTTTGGACTGAAAATTCACTGAGAGCACTTGGTTGCATTTAAGATGTACTTCATGCCTCTGACATATTGTGACTCATACTAGTTTTCATTTCCTCAAACATGGCTAAATGACCGTGCCTAGTAAGACTTCCCAGGTGGTGCTAGTGTTAAAGAATCTGCCTTCGAACAAGACACAAGAGAAGAGAGTTTGATCCATGGATTGGGAAGATCCCCGGGTTGGAAGATCCCCTTTAGT
>SJXQ01003085.1:0-36017 GCA_006408695.1 Aepyceros melampus | reverse complement strand
AAAAAAAAAAAAAAAAAACACGCCTAATAGGCTTTAAAGGTGGTGAATCTTGACCCAGACTTCAACCTTCTCTTTCTGTGGGAGGATCTGGGAGATCACGGTCTTACAATCTCAAAAGAAAGAGAAACAAGAATTCGGTGAGGTGGTGTTGCTGAAGTAAACAGAAAACACACTGAATTATAAAAACGGTTCAAATTCTAACCCAGCACCATACAGTAAGTCCTTGTTGTTATCTATCTTATATATAGTAGTACATGTGTATTCATCCCAATGAAAGTAATTTAAGTGGACAAGATAAAATTGAAGGAAGAAAAAATATATTGTTCAATATAACACATGTTTATTAACACATTTATTTTGTATCTACATAAGTTTCATTATTTAATTTCTTTAGAAAATATTTCTTTCATAAACTAGGTCAGGGAGTAATAACAAAAGGAGAAAGGGGATAAGTTGGGAAATTGGGACTGACATATACACTGCTGCTGCTGCTGCTAAGTCGCTTCAGTTGAGTCCGACTCTGTGTGACCCCATAGACGGCAGCCCGCCAGGCTCCCCCGTCCCTGGGATTCTCCAGGCAAGAATACTAGAGTGGGTTTTCATTTCCTTCTCCAATGCATGAAAGGGAAAAGTGAAAGTGAAATTGCTCAGTTGTGTCCGAATCTTAGCGACCCCATGGACTGCAGCCCACCAGGCTCTTCCATCCATGGGATTTTCCAGGCAAGAGTACTAGAGTGGGGTGCCATTGCCTTCTCTGACATATACACACTACTATTTAAAACAGATAATCGGCATGAATCTTGTGTATTTGGCAAGGAACTCTTCTCAATATTCTGTAATAATTTAAATGGGAAAATGATTTGAAAAATAAAAAAAGTAGACATATGTGTAAATGAATCACTTTGCTGTATACCTGAAGTTAAAACAACATTGTAAATCAACTATAGCCCAATATAAAATTAAAAAAAAAAAAAAAAAGAACATCTCACATGGACATACTCCTTTGACTGCAAACCAGACCCTACACTGAATCCCTGGAAACTTTTAAGTCTGCTGAATGTTAAATAATGCAAATGTCCAAAGTCCTTTTCCCCCTATCTTACTTTTGAAGCTCAAAACCCACCCTAAACAGCAATGATATCTTTCTTTGCATTGAGCCCTCAGACTGGAATATCAAGAACTGTCAGAGTTAATGTTTACAAGAATAAAATGTACCTCCATGCTAAGTTGCTTTGGTCATGTTGAACTCTTTGCAACACTATGGACCATAGCCCAACAAGCTCCTCTGTCCATGGGATTCTCCAGGCAAGAATACTGAAGTGGGTTGACATTCCCTCCTCCAGGGGATCTTCCTGACCCAAGGATCGAACCCAAGTCTCTTTAAGTCTTCCATCCAGGCAAGTGGGTTCTTTACCACTAGTGCCAGCTGGAACTCTAAGAATAAAATATATGCAGCCAAAACTTTTAGCATGTCAAAAATAGAGAACACAGAAATAAAGTGGAGAATTATATACACTTTTTGTATGGACTTCCTGTTTGGCTCAGTGATAAAGAAACTGTCTGTAATATAGGGGATATGGCAGGAGCCTTGGATTCAATCCCTGGGACAGAAAGATCCCTTGAAGAAGGAAATGGAAATTCATTCCCGTATTCTTACCTGGAAAATTCCCTGGACAGTGGAGCCTGGTGGGGTATATCGAAGATCATGGCATCTGGTCCCATCACTTCATGGGAAATAGATGGGGAAACAGTAGAAACAGTGTCAGACTTTACTTTTTGGGGCTCCAAAATCACTGCAGATGGTGATTGCAACCATGAGATTCAAAGACGCTTACTCCTTGGAAGAAGTTATGACCAACCTAGATAGTATATTCAAAAGCAGAGACATTACTTTGCTGACTAAGGTCCATCTAGTCAAGGCTGTGGTTTTTCCTCATTTCATCCAGAAGTCTGCATTGTCTTTCTAAAGCAGGATTATTTATTATGTGGAAGTTGAATAAAAATTCAAAATGTTCCATTATTTATTCTGCAATGTGCATATGAATACACTTTTATCTGTCTCTCTATGTATTGAATTGAAACTTCAGTGTGGGAAAAACTTTCTAACACTTTTTAAATGAGAGTATTCATTAGAGAAGTAGAGAAAGGTGCTTTAAGAATAGAAGCTAAAGACTTTTGGTATATATACAAGGTTCAAAGGAAAAATAAAATAAAAAACACTGTGTATATGTGTATGCATTGATAATACAATCAATGGCTTATTCAAAAATACGAATATAATATTTACATTACATACATTGATACTGTCTTCTGTGTCATATGCTAAGAATGATAGTGACAGCTGCGCTGTGCTTAGTCGTTCAGTCATGTCTGACTCTTTGTGACCACACGGACTGCAGCCTGCCATGCTCCTCTGTCTGTGGAATTCTCCAGGCAAGAATACTAGAGTGAGTTGCTATGTCCTCCTCCAGGGGGTTTTCCCAACTCAGGGATCAAATCCAGGTCTCTCTCATTGAAGGTGGATCCTTTACCAAATGAGCTGCCAGGGAAGCCCAGTGACAGACTGCTGCTGTTGCTGCTGCTACTGCTAAATCACTTCAGTCGTGTCCGACTCTGTGCAACCCCATAGATGGCAGCCCACTGGGCTCCCCCATCCCTGGGATTCTCCAGGCAAGAACACTGGAGTGGGTTGCCATTTCCTTCTCCAATGCATGAAAGTGAAAAGTGAAAGTGAAATCGCTCAGTTGTGTCCGAATCTTAGCGACCCCATGAACTGCAGCCTATCAGGCTCCTCGGTCCGTGGGATTTTCCAGGCAAGAGTACTGGAGTGGGTTGCCATTGCCTTCTCCTCAGTGACCGACTAGAAGAGTACAAATCAGATGAACTAAAGTGGAAGCCATGTTACCAAAAGGCAGTTACTAAAATATCATGCATACAACTTTACAAGAAAATTGAAATTGGAGCAATGAATCTATCTCCAAGAAAGTTTACATTTTAATGTAATAAATTCAAACCATGTTCAGTATTTATTCAAAGGGGATATTTTAAAGAGATTCCACATATGTTAGTATTTATTCAAAGAGAGTATTTTAAAGAAGTTCCACACATGGCTTCAAAAACTGATAGTAGGTTGGTGTTTTCCCTTGTGAACAAGTGGAAAATCCTTTACCAAATGAGCTACCAGGGAAGCCCAGTGACAGACTGCTGCTGTTGCTGCTGCTACTGCTAAATCACTTCAGTCGTGTCCAACTCTGTGCAACCCCATAGATGGCAGCCCACTGGGCTCCCCCATCCCTGGGATTCTCCAGGCAAGAACACTGGAGTGGGTTGCCATTTCCTTCTCCAATGCATGAAAGTGAAAAGTGAAAGTGAAATTGCTCAGTTGTGTCCAACTCTTAGCGACCCCATGAACTGCAGCCTATCAGGCTCCTCGGTCCATGGGATTTTCCAGGCAAGAGTACTGGAGTGGGTTGCCATTGCCTTCTCCTCAGTGACAGACTAGAAGAGTACAAATCAGATGAACTAAAGTGGAAGCCATGTTACAATAAGGCAGTTACTAAAATATCATGCATACAACTTTACAAGAAAATTGAAATTGGAGCAATGAATCTATCTCCAAGAAATTTTACATTTTAATGTAATGAATTCAAACCATGTTCAGTATTTATTCAAAGGGGATATTTTAAAGAGATTCCACACATGTTCAGTATTTATTCAAAGAGAGTATTTTAAAGAAGTTGCACACATGGCTTCAAAAACTGATAGTAGGTTGGTGTTTTCCCTTGTGAACAAGAGGAATGGCAGGTTCTAAAGGAGAAAATAAAAGAAATAGGAATGTGAAATAAGATAAATATGTATGTAGTCAGAGAACAATTTCAATAGGAGATACAGAAGGGCAAAATTTAAAGGATACTTGTGGTCAGAGACTAGATTGAATTCAGAAATGCTTCAGTCTCAATTAATTTGTATTGCCTCCATGAAACCTGTATCAATACTTTGATATAAAACACATTGCTGTTATCTGATGTTGTATTCTGCAATTGTTTTTGAGTTAGTGTATATAGATATATTTTTTTCCCTGACATTCTTTGTGTTTTACTCTTTGTGTACTAGAGCACTCTAACTAAAACTGATCTGTGTTCAAATATGGCCTCTACTGCTATCTAATTTTGAGGTACTTTCTTAGCTATCAAACAAGTACTTGAATATTTAATGCCTTGAACTAGATGTCTAAATGCTTGTCTTGAGGTGGACTAAGCATTCTAAAAGAACTTCTATTTCCTTTGTTTTAACTTTTTAATTTACTTGATATAAAGACTGCAGCACAAAGAATATTTAAGAATATTCCATTTCCAAATTAAGTTAAACAAACAAACAAACAGGAAAATTTTGATTTTATTTTCTGAATTAACTTTTCTGATTTAAAATGTTGAGCAAAAGTTTATTTTTAGATTTATTAGAATAATTTTGCTACTGATGTCACCTGACATATGCAGCTTTAAATAAACAATCAAATATAATCTGAGCATGATACAACAACTAAAAAACAACTGGCTAATAATATGAGTAACAGTGAAACATTGCTTCTATTTATGATTAATTGTGGGCAGTGAAAGTTGCTCAGTCATGTTCAACTCTTTGCGACTCCATGGACTGTAGCCTGCCAGGTTCCTCTGCCCATGGGATTCTCCAGACAAGAATACTGGAGTGGGTAGCCATTCCATTTTTCAGGAGATCTTCCCAAATCAGGGAAGGGACCCAGACAGGTGATATACATATAATAATTTTAAAATATCCTTTGTATCATAATAGATGAGAACTGGGTTTTGTGGTTGAATGGCAATAGTGTTTTGTATACCCACACTGTCTTCCCCAGTTTTGCTCCTTATTGAAAATGCACACTAAGTCATTTGACTTTGACTTGTTAAGCCTCAAGTGTCTCATCATTTCTCTTCTGAATCTGACTTTGCAATAAAAAAAGTGTGAAATGTTGCTATAAAAATTAAACCACCATTCATATAGCTTTGTTTGAGGTTTTTTGTTTGTTTGCTTGTTTTTAATTCCTGCATGGAAAGTTTATTTATATGTAAGCTAAAGTGATACAAAATAAATGAAGACAGGTGAACAATGCTTAGTGGAGAGCAGTAATGTGTGGCATAATTATTATTTTTCTTTTTATATGAAAGAGCTTCTTTTAGAACACATTCTTAGCTACCTGGAGTTTCTAAATGTGCTAATTACAAATGCTGTATAAATACTCAGAGTAGGTTAGGTTTTGGGTTTCAATTTCTTCTTTAAGAACAACCACACACAAATATTGAGATAGCCATTAGAAACAGATTATTCCTGATGAAAATATGTTTTCTAGAAAGACTAAAGAGAGCACAATGATAAAAATAGAGATATATTTTTGTTTTATTCACATAGATATATATGACTTTCAGATGTAATATTTCAACTATATGTCAATAAAAATCTTCATGTGATTTTTGTCTACCTTCAAAAGTTTTAAAAAATGATTCAAAAATAAACATTCACCCCTATTTATTGCAACCATTCTATATTCTGCTAACCACAATAGAGAAAGCATGAAACAATGTAACTGTCCATTTACAGATGAATGGTTAAAGAAGATTTGGTAGAGATGTACAATGGAATGGACTTCCTTGGTGGCTCAGATGGTAAAGAATCTGCCTGCAATTCAGGAGACCCAGGTTTGATCTCTGGGTCTGGAAGATCCCTGAGAGAAGGAAATGGCAACCCACTCTAGTATTCTTGCCAGGAGAATTCCATGGACAGAAGGGTCTGATGGACTACAGTCCATGGGATTGCTAAGAGTCAGACATGACTAGGTGACTAACACTTTCACTTTCACACAATAGAATGTTATCCAGCCATAATAAAGAACTAAATAAAGCCATTTTTATAAACTTAGATACAACCATATGTTAAATCTGAAATATGGCACAAATGAGGCTGTCTATGAAACAGAAACAGAATCACAGACATACAGAACAGACTATGGTTGTCAAGGGCAAGGGTGGGTGGGGGATGAATGGGTTGGGAGTTGGGGACAGTAGGCGCAAACTATTACATATAGAATGGGTGAGCAACAGGGTCCTAATATATAGCTCAGGGAACTGTATTCAATATCCTGTGATAAGCCATAATCTAAAAGAACACTTAAAAGTGTATATATATACTTTTAAGTATATATATATATATATATATATAGAGAGAGAGAGAGAGAGAGAGAGTCATTTTACTATACAGCAGAAATTAACACAATGTTGCAAATCAACTATATTTCAACAAAAATTTTTAAATGTAAAAATTTATGAGAGGAATATATTCTGTTGGATAGTAAAATGCTTCAGAAAGCAAAGTATATGTAAAAATCTATGTTGCTGGTACAGGAGTGAATACATTACTGGAACAGAGTAAAACAACCAGAATGTTAATCTAGTTTACCTTACAGTGAGCAGCAATGATGATATTTATAAAAAACAGATAAGTCTAAATATAATACATGGTGTTAAGACAGATAGTTAATTGTTGAGATACACAGAGATGTAAATTTTTATATTAGAGCGTGGAATTTTATTAATTATAGATAAATTAAGGAGATAAAAATTAAGATTAAAATACAAGAAGCAAACTTAATTTAGACAAGTGTAAATTGAAAAGTAAATAGCAAAAAATAAAGATGAGATTAGCACAATGTATGGCTTCAACTACTTTGCATGGAAACAGTAAATCCTGTACAGTCAAAATATTGTCACTGCTTATTTAACTTATATGCAGAGTACGTCATGTGAAATGCTGGACTGGATGATGCACAAGATGGAATCAATGTTGCTGGGAGAAATATCAATAACCTCAGATATGCAGATGACACCACCCTTATGAAAGAAAGTGAAGAGGAACTAAAGAGCTTCTTAATGAAAGTGAAGGAGGAGAGTGAAAAAGTTGGCTTAAAATTCATGGCATATCACTTCAGTCAGCCACTCAGTCATGTCTGACTCTTTGTGACCCCATGGACTGGGACCCCAATGCCTGGCAGCAGGCCAGGCCTCCCTGTCCATCACCAACTCCCAGAGTTTACTCAAAATCATTTCCATTGAGTCATTGATGTCATCCAAAAAATCTCATTCTCTACCTTCCCTTCTCTTCCTGCCTTCAATCGTTCCCAGCATCAGAGTCTTTTCAAATAAGTCAGTTCTTCTCATCAGATGGCCAAAGTATTGGAGTTTCAGCTTCATCATCAATCCTTCCAATGAATATTCTGGACTGACTTCCCTTAGGTTGGACTGGTTTGATCTCCTTGAAACCCAAGGGACTCTGAAGAGTCTTCTCCAGCACCACAGTTGTGTTCCTCTTCATGGCACACAGATGAGGGGGAAATGAAACACTCACAGACTTTATTTTCTTGGGCTCCAAAATCACAGCAGTCTTGACATTAAGACAATTGCGCCTTGGTGAAATCCTATGAAAAATGTAGACAGAAAATTAAAAAGCAGAGACATTACTTTGCTGACAAAGATCTGTCTATGCAAAACAATGGTTTTTCCAGGAGTCAAGTATGGATGTGAGAGCTGGACTATAAAGAAAGAGGAGTGCTGAATTATTGATGCTTTCAAACTGTGTTGTTGGAGAAGACTCTTGAGAGTCTTTTGGACTGTATGGCAAACAAACCAGTCAGTCCTAAAGTAAATCAGTCCTGCATATTCATTGGAAGGACTGATGCTGAAACTTCAATACTTTGGCACCTGATGCAAAGCACTGACCTCCTGGAAAAAGCCCTGATGCTGGGAAAGATTTAAGGCAGCAGGAGAAGGGGACAACAGGAGATGGTTGCATGGCACTATCGACATGAATTTGAACAAGCCCCTTGAGTTGGTAATGGACAGGAAAGCCTGGTGTGCTGCAGTCCATGGAGGTCACAAAAAGTGGGACATGACTGAGGGACTGAACTGAACTAAATCAAAAAAATACATTAAGCAAATGAACAAAAATTTGATTAAAACATGTTGATGACACATTTGACAACAAATTATCTTCAAAAATAAAGGTTTTGTTTTTATGTATTTTGTAATAAATTTCATTAAAAATGTAAAACAACATAAACAGAAGTTTAAGTATTCTTTTTCAAAAACAGAGAGGTAGAAATGAAAGAAAAATCTAAGGAAAGAAAGCAGATGACCAAAAATAACTGATAAAGCTAAGCTTATTTTCCTTCATAAATTTAATGAATATAATTTTAAAAATTAAGTTATATTTTTGCTGTTTAATTGTTAATTTTTAAATATAATCATTGATGTTGGAATGAAAGAAAGTCATGGTTATTATTGTCCTCTGGGAGATTATATTGGTTCAAACTTTCAGGGAAATATGTTATTTGATAGATATATAAAAATCCTTATAAGAAGGATGTTTGATCCTTAAATTTTAGTTTAATAATTTTAACCTAATTGACAAGCTATTTCTGTTATATAGTATATAAATATTTATTTAATTTTTAATTCTAATGCATAAAGATAAGAATCAACCTAAACACTAGATGTATAGATATATGTATAAGGACTTGAGAAACTGGTGCCTATATGAGGATTTGGAAAACTGTTCCCACCTGAACTGGGAAACTAAATCTTTATATCAGGGAGTAAAGTAATGATGTTGATGGAGAATACTCTGAGCAAGGATACTGAATTAAATTTTTGTAGCTCACAGTAAAACTAACTTGATTTCACAAAGAGCAAGAGAGTAGGAAGATAATTTATACCTGTGCAGGTCTAGTAGTCATCTTGGATGGATTAAATCATTCCCATGTATTACTCATAAAGTAACAAAAAAAAATAAACCTTTATAAAAATAATGAAGAATTAACATTGTTTTGGTGTCTACATAAAATTTAGTCAATTTTATGGTTTTTGTTTTTTTTTTTTTTTGGTAAAGGTGTTATTTAATTGGAGATTTAACAGTAGTTTGATTAACTTTTGCCAAATTGATAATTAAAACCTTTGTCATAGATAATATCTCACACTGACTCTTGCATTATGAACAGAAATCAGTTGATAAAAGAGGAAATCAATTAATAAAAATTATATATCTATGCATTACCATAGCAACAAGAACAACAAATGAACCAAGTCTATCTGTTGTTGGCCTTGTAGACTTAAAAATATTGCAACTGTGACATTTTTCTTCATTAAATGGTGCTAACAGTAATTATCAAGGCAAAATTCATATGACTCTAGTATTTTATGGACTTCAAAGTGGACATGTGAATAATTGATTGTTANGTCAGACATGACTGAACAACAACAACAATTTGATGCAGAATTGAAGCAACGTCCAAAATATCATCCTTTCTCTCTCTCCTCACCCTCCCCCTTTTCCTTGCCTTCTTCCAACACCTCTCTCTCTCCCTCATTTCCCTTTTTTTCTCAGTTCTTTCCTCTTCTAAGTATTCCTTTGCATTTTCTTTACAAGGAAACTGGCTGGATCACCCTGTGAGACATTTGCCAGCAACTTCTAGGTGTTCCACAATTACATGCTCTTTCCCAGGAATTCTTTCTGAATGGTAAAGAAATTTCTATTTACAAAGACTACACCTATGGGTACTCTGAACCAGACAAGTGGCTGTTTCCTTCCCAAGGAGTGAGTTAGATATGGCATGTAGTCATAAGAATGGAGATATGAATTCCTATAGGAAAAGCAAGGTATTGTGAGTAAACTAAATTGGAAATGGATGCTAAAGGGTCAAAAATAGCCAAAGTCCTCCAGAAATTGGAGGACAAACTGCTTTTAAAATTATTTGTCAATAAGTGTTGCTACTGTTTTGCATCATTTCAGCCATATTTTATGGCTTTGCTATTGTGTTAATTGACATCCACTCCTTGGCAAATGGCAGAAAGCCTCCAGTTTTATAGTTTCCTTCCCAAGGAGTGAGTTAGATATGGCATGTAGTCATAAGAATGGAGATATGAATTCCTATAGGAAAAGCAAGGTATTGTGAGTAAACTAAATTGGAAATGGATGCTAAAGGGTCAAAAATAGCCAAAGTCCTCCAGAAATTGGAGGACAAACTGCTTTTAAAATTATTTGTCAATAAGTGTTGCTACTGTTTTGCATCATTTCAGCCATATTTTATGGCTTTGCTATTGTGTTAATTGACATCCACTCCTTGGCAAATGGCAGAAAGCCTCCAGTTTTATTTCTACTGAAATTTAAGAGAATGACAGATGTTTCATCAAATGTTTACTGTAATATTTCATGTTATAAAATAAAATTTTAAATTGACAATTTCTTGTGCACATAAAAGTATTCACTGAGATTGGGAAATGTGTAGCTTTTCTCATACAGCAACCTCTCCATCATCTCTTGCCAGAGGAAACATGCTTCCACTGAAGTTAGACATGCTTGAGTTTTACTTAACACAGAAGGTTTTAATTACTAGTATCAATAACATGAGCTCAAATGCAAAATGAAATGTATTTATCACATCTGAGACTTACCCTATGTGCAAAAGGGCAATGACCGTGAGGGACACAACATGTAAAACCTTTCAATCTTGGCTTTTTAAAACACATATTTTTGGGGCAGAAAACTTACTGTGGATCTGACATCATATTGGGAAATGTAGCCATGTAGAAGTTACACAGAATGTATCTGTGGGCTCAGTGGTAAAGAATCCACTTGCCAATGAAAGGGACATGGGTTTGATCCTTGATCTAGGAAATAATAAAAAGTTACTTATTTTCTTTTGATAATGCAGCTCTATCCAGGGCAATGAAATGACTTTAGAAATAAATATACAGGGATGAAATATACAGGCTGAAATATACAACCCTGAAAACTCTCTTCAGGTTCACTGTTTACATATAATTTCATCATCTGATCATGATTTTGAAAGCCCTTCCACTTCTTTAATTCATTCATTTCACTTCCTGTGTCCCTGGTAGTTCAGTTGGTAAAGAATCCACCTGCAATGCAGGAGACTTGGGTTCATTCCCTGGGTCACTAAGATCCCCTGGAGAGGGAATGGCAACTCACTGCAGTATTCTTACCTGAAGAATCCCATAGACAGAGAAGCCTGGTGGGCTACAGTCCATGGGGACACAAGAGTTGGACATGACTTAAGAGACTAAACCACCATCAACCAGAGAGGCATCTAATAAGACTATCAGATAACCTCATTTTACTTATTTTTAAATTAAGATACTAATTCATGATAAGCAGTATATGCTTCAACAATTATGAATTAAATAGGTACTAATATGTAGGTCTTGATTAAAATTAAAAGAAGCTTACTCCTTGGAAGGAAAGTTATGACCAACATAGACAGTATATTAAAAAGCAGAGACATCACCTTGTCAACAAAGTATGTTTAGTCAAGGCTATGGTTTTTCCAGTGGTCATGTATGGATGTGACAGTTGGACTATAAAGAAAGCTGAGTACCAAAGAATTGATGGTTTTGAACTGTGGTATTGAAGAAGACTCTTGAGTCCCTTGGACTGCAAGGACATCCAAATCTTCCATCCTAAAGGAAATCAGTCCTGGGTGTTCATTGGAAGGACTGATGTTGAAGCTGAAACTCCAATACTTTGGCCATCTGATGCGAAGAGGTGAATCATTTGAAAAGACCCCAATGCTGGGAAAGATTGAGGGCAGGAAGAGAAGGGGACGACAGAGGATGAAATGGTTAGATGGCATCACCAACTCAATGGACATGGGTTTGGGTGGACTCCGGGAGTTAGTGATGGCCAGGGAGGCCTGACGTGCTACAGTTCATGGGGTTGCAAAGAGTCAGACACTACCGAGTGACTGAACTGAACTGAACCCATCAACTCCATAGGAAGATCTTAAGCAATACATGCTTCTATATCAAGCCTCGTAGTTTCCATGAGCTCCAATTCATGCACTGAATCTTAACAGAGTCTAGAAATTCGTTACTTTGTTGACTTTGATCCAGATTTTATGTTTCCCCTTTCTTTCACTCTAGAATTTCTTGTATTGTATTGAAAAACTTATGCTATTATTTAATTGACAGTAAATGTGTTGTCTTTCTCTTCTCAAATCCTCTTTCCCTCATCTGATATACACTTTCTGCATTAATACGCTAGATCCCTTTGCTTATTCGATTTTAAAGAGTTTAATAAACATATGCAGAATCCACCTACACAGCTTTTTAAACAACATCAAAAAGAAATTAATATATCTGGTAAGCTTATTATTTTACTACTGTATATGTTCCCTCTAAAACATTAATATTTAATCCATATGAAAGTGAACTATTTACAGCTATAACTCTGTGTATAGCACAATTACTCATTTATGAACAAAGGTTGCAATTGCAAATTTGTGTTTAGAAAGTAATAATTAGCTATCAGCTGTTTAATATTTCTGTCTATATAGTTTCCTATGAACCTGTTACTCATCTCAGTTTTGAAACTTTTTTCTTCCAAGTTTATTGAGATGTAATTGATATCACTCTATAGTTTAAAGTATACAACATAAGGATTTGACTTGTATATGTCATAAAATTATAACCAAAGTAAGTTTAGTGAACATCTTTCACCTTAAAATTAAAAACATAGATGAAAGTTTTCCTTGCAATGAGAAATCTTAGGATTTACTCTTATAACAATATTTACATATAACCTAGAAGAATTTTACTTATATTTATCATGTTGTATATTATATCCTGGGTATTTATTTATAAGTGGAAGTTTATATTGTTTGATTATCTTCATCCAGTTACTCCTCCCCTGAGCCCTGCCACTGGTAACACAAATCTGATCTCTTTTTTCATGATTTTTTTTTTTTAAGGTATACATGACCAACAACACATGTTAGTTCCTGATATACAACACATGTGATATTTCTGTACATTTCAAAATGATTGGGATCATGTCTAGTTATGACCTGTAACCTTACAAATATATGAAATTATTGTATTATATTACCCACTCTGAACATTTTATAACCTTAGCTCATCTATTTTGTAAATGGAAGTTTGTATTTCTTATTCTCCCTAGCCTATTTCTCTTCTCTCCCCACTCTTCCCGCTGACAATCATCAGTTTCTTCTTTGTATGTATGAAATTGTTCCTTATCTTTTTCTATCTGACTTTTTTAACTTAGAATAATACTCTCGAGGTCCACCCACATTGTTGAAAATAACAAGATTTTATATTTATATATTTCATTTTTTTATGACAGAGTAATAGATATGTTTCTAACATCTTCTTTACCTATTCATCTATTGATAGACATGTAAGTTGTTTCTATATCTTGGTTATTGTAAATAAAGCTGCAATGAATATAGGGGTGCATATATCTTTTAAAATCCATGTTTTTATTTTCTTTAGATAAATACATAGTAGTGGAACTGCTGGATTATATAATATTCTATTTTTAACTTTTGAGGAATCTTCATACTGTTTTCCATAGTGGCTGCACCTATTTGGATTCTCAACAACAAGGGCTCCCCTTTCTCACATCCTTGACCACAATTGTTGTGTGCCATCTTTTTGATAATAGTCATCCTGACAGGTGTAAGGTGGTATCTCCAGAGGTAGGTGGCAAAATTATTTGGAGTGCTTTTCTAAATATGTAAGTATTCAGTTGTATTTTTCATAAATTGTCATTTATACCGAATAAATTCTCAATTAGTGTGCATTTTCAGTTCAGTTAAGTTCAGTCACTCTGTTGTGTCCAACTCTTTGTGACTCCTTGGAGGGCAACATGCCAGGTCTTCCTGTCCATCACCAATTCTAGGAGTTAATTCAGACTCATGTCCATCGAGTTGGTGATGCCATCCAAGCATCTCATCCTCTGTCATCCCCTTCTCCTGCCCTCAATCCTTCCCAGCATCAGGGTCTTTTCCAATGAGTCAGTTCTTCATATCAGGTGGCCAAAGTATTGGAGTTTCAGCTTCAACATCAGTCCTTCCAATGAACAGCCAGGACTGATCTCCTTTAGGATGGACTGTTGGAACTCCTTGCATTCCAAGGGACTTTCAAAAGTCTTCTCCAACACCACATTTCAAAAGCACGTATTCTTCGGCACTCAGCTTTCTTTATAGTACAACCTCACATTCATACATGACTACTGGAAAAACTATAGCCTTGACTAGATGGAACTTTGTTGGCAAAGTAATGTCTCTGCTTTTGAATATGCTATCTAGGTTGGTCATAACTTTCCTTTCGAGGAGTAAGTGTTTTTTAATTTCATGGCTGTAATCACTATCTGCAGTGATTTTGGAGCCCAAAAAATCAAGTCTGACACTGTTTCTACTGTTTCCCCATCTATTTGCTGTGAAGTGATCGGCCCGGATGCCATGATCTTAGTATTCTGAATGTTTCATTTAAGCCAACTTTCTCACTCTCCTCTTTCACTTTCATCAAGAGGCTTTTTAGTTCCTCTTCACTTTCTGCCATAAGGGTGGTGTCATCTGCATATCTGAGGTTATTGATATTTCTCCCAGCAATCTTGATTCCAGCCTCTGCTTCTTCTAGCCCAGTGTTTCTCATAATGTACTTTGAGTATAAGTTAAATAAGCAGGGTCTTTAGGCCCTTTCCAATGCTTAGTCAATGCTAACCATAGGGTTTTAATCTTTTGCACCTGTCACTTCCAAAGTGGTCCCCTGGTTTTTTATTTTGGCTTCCTCTGTTTGCAAGTCTCTTCAGCGTCTAATTTCCACTGTGACACAAGGGGGTGAAGGTGGTCACTTATTTAGGCTTACTTGTTCAGTTGTGCTGTGGGGAAAGAGGAACACTGCAAACAAATATCACTGGTTTGTGTGAAGTGTGCTCCCAGTATATGGACCACACTGGGTTTGTCCCAGTTCATGGCACATGTGCTTTCCTGGTCTACACTGCTCACTTCTTCTAGCCCAGTGTTTCTCATAATGTACTTTGAGTATAAGTTAAATAAGCAGGGTCTTTAGGCCCTTTCCAATGCTTAGTCAATGCTAACCATAGGGTTTTAATCTTTTGCACCTGTCACTTCCAAAGTGGTCCCCTGGTTTTTTATTTTGGCTTCCTCTGTTTGCAAGTCTCTTCAGCGTCTAATTTCCACCGTGACACAAGGGGGTGAAGGTGGTCACTTATTTAGGCTTACTTGTTCAGTTGTGCTGTGGGGAAAGAGGAACACTGCAAACAAATATCACTGGTTTGTGTGAAGTGTGCTCCCAGTATATGGACCACACTGGGTTTGTCCCAGTTCATGGCACATGTGCTTTCCTGGTCTACACTGCTCAGACTTCAGGTTGCACTGCAGGGGAACTGTCCAAAGAGGGCCCTGTGTTCCATACTCTTCCCAGGCCTACACTGCTCAGGTTCAGGTTCTTGGGGACTCCACAAAGGCACAGACTCAGTTGGGCATGCATTTTGTGCCATTCCCAGGTCCAAGCAGCTCAGGCAACCAGGTGCTTGGTGATCACACTGTTCTGGGTGATCTGTGTATCTTAATCTTCTCCCTGGTCCCTGCCACTTGGTTTCCTGGGTGAGCCACAAGAGTGCTGTCTCAAATGTGCCATGTGTCTCCTCTGGGGAGCTGATCTCTGGTTGTGACCCTCCTGGCAGATGTCAACTATCCAGGATCTGAGGAAGACTTGGTTAGCAACTGGGAGCCTGCTCACAATTTGGTGGAGGATGCTGTCTCTGGGGCTGAGATTGCCCCTTGCCTTCCAGCTTTCACCTGCCTGCCTCTCTGTCTCTGGCTGGGGGATGGGCTGGTCGACAGCTTGCTAATTCTCCTCTGGTATTCACTCAATCCTTTGTTTTGTGAGCAGGCCAGGCTGTGCCTTAGGTTAGAGCTTTTCACGGAAAGTTCTCTCTCTCTCTCTCTCTTTTTTTCCCTCTCTCTTATTATCATACAGTTTGGGTTGCTATCTCATGTTAGCTCCCTTAGATTGTCCTTGGGGCATTCAGGCCCAGTCCTTCCCCTAAGCATGCAACCTGAGACTCTCTCTGTTTAGCCCCCTCTTGCTGGTGGCATATGTGAGCGTCTGGTCTACTTCTCCAGTGGGAGTTGTGGTTAGGCCCATATTCTGTGGGTTTTTTTTTTTTTTTCCTCCTGGTTATGTTGCCCTCTGAGATTCGAAACTCCCCACAGATCCACTGGTGAGAGAGTTTCCTGGTGTTTGGAAACTTCTCCTTCACAACTCCCTCCCTAGGACAGGTCCCCATTCCTAACTCACTTGTCTCTCTTTTGTCTTTTATATTTTGTCCTACCTTGCTTTGAAGAGAATGAGGTACCTTTCTGGGTGCCTGGTGTCCTCTGCCAGCATTCAGAAGTTGTTTTGTGGAAGTTGCTCATCATTCAAATGATCTTTTGATGAATTGGTGGGAGAGAAAGTGGTCTCCCCTGGCTTATTCCTCTGCCATCTTTTTTTTTTTTTTTAATATTAAGTGCTTTTCCATATGTGTGAGAGAGTCAGTCTGCTGATAACTTTCTCTGCCACACCAGAGATGTAATTCACACTTAGTGATGTTATATTAATATATGATCTGGTATAAATACCTTTCACAACTTTTATTGGATTCATTNACAAACTTGAAACTACAAGCTATTGGGTTTACTATTCATTGGTGGAGCTTGTTTTCAAACATTTTTAGACCAAAACTTTCTAAGTTGCTTGGAGAAAGAAAGTAAAATGTGTGTTTATGGAGTTTTAATGTTACTCTCTTTGTTCATTCTGCAGTGTATCAACCTGTATAGCACCTTGACAACACCTTCCCCCTTGAGAGTGGCCTCTGAAACCTCTCTTCTTTATTTCAGGAACTTAAAGGCTACCTAATCTTCTGGGGATGAATCTCAAGGGAGGAAACACTATGAAGTAGTTGAAGACACATCTGTGTATACTGAAGTCTTATTAGAAAACTATTCTCCCTCTCTTTTCTTAGTTAAACACATCATTGTGAAAGGAGTAATAACATAAATCCTACAGGTTTAATAAGAAAATCTGTTCAACAAGTCATGCCTTTGATTATGTCACCGAAGACATACCTTGTCTTTGTTTAAAGGCATATGTTGTCAGGAATTGTTAAACCCTTTAAGCTATTGCTTTAGATTTCAGATAAAATCTTGTCAAATCTGATTGTGTTGATGCTATTTTTTAGTTTTCTGTACCTTTCTCAGTACCTTTCAAAAAATTCAAATCTTTCTGGTTAGCACTTGAAATTTAGATATGATTTTCTTGCTTGAAATTCTGCTAACTGCTCACTCATCCCACATCATCCTCTGCCTCCTAAGACAGAGACAGCCATATCATCTATCTAGGGATAATATTAGTTTCTGAACTTTTATAACCACAAAAAATTTGGGCATATTTTATAATCACACATGGATGATAATTTGAATATCAGAATTATTTTAACAAAAAATCATTAGGCCTTCTATCATGATTTTATATTACTAATATAAAAAGCTGATAAGTTTTGCTTTATACTTCACTCATTTAATACTTAAAAGTATTTCAGTTAAATGAAAGAAGAATTTAAAATCATAAACAAGTATTTCTCTTACTTGTAAAAAATGTGCTCATTTAATAGAATGTCCACTGGAGAAGGGGATGGCACTTCAGTATTCTTGCCTTGAGAACCCCATGAACAGTATGAAAAGGCAAAATGGTAGGATACTGAAGGAGGAATTCCCCAGGTCAGTAGGTGCAAATATGCTACTGGAGACCAGTGGAGAAATAACTCCAGAAAGAATGAAGGGTTGGATCCAAAGCAAAAACAATACCCAGCTGTGGATGTAACCAGTGATAGAAGCAAGGTCCAATGCTGTAAAGAGCAATATTGCATAGGAACTTGGAATGTTAGGTACATGAATCAAGGCAAACTGGAAGTGGTCAAACAGGTGATGGCAAGAGTGAACGTAGGAATCAGCGAACTAAAATGGACTGGGATGGGTGAATTTAACTCAGTTGACCATCATATCTACTATTGCAGACAGGAATCTCTTAGAAGAAATGGAGTAGCTATCATGGTCAAGAAAAGAGTCCAAAATGCAGTACTTGGATGCAATCTCAAAACTGACAGAATGATCTCTGCTCGTTTCCAAGGCAAACCATTCAATATCACAGTAATCCAAGTCTGTGCCCCAACCAATAACGTTGAAGAAGCTGAAGTTGAACGGTTCTATGAAGACCTACAAGACCTTTTAGAACTAACACTCAAAAAAAGATGTCCTTTTCATTATAGGGAACTGGAATGCAAAAGTAGGAAGTCAAGAAACACCTGGAGTAACAGGCAAATTTGGCCTTGGAATACAGAATGAAGCAGGACAAAGGCTAATAGAGTTTTGCCAAGAGAATGCACTGGTCAGAGCAAACACCCTCTTCGAACAACATAAGAGAAGACTCTACACTTGGACATCATCAAATGGTCAACACCGAAATCAGATTGATTATATTCTTTGCAGCCAAAGATGGAGAAACTCTATTCAGTCAGTAAAAACAAGCCTGGGAGCTGCCTGTGGCTCAGATCATGAGCTCCTTATTGCCAAATTCAGACTTATTGAAGAAAGTAGGGAAAACCACTAGACCATTCAGGTATAACCTAAATCAAATCTCTTATGATTATGCAGTGGAAGTGAGAAATACATGCAAGAGACTAGATCTGATAGACAGAGTTCCTGATGAACAAAGGATGGAGGTTCATGACATTGTACAGGAGACAGGGATTAAGCCATCTCCATGTCAAAGAAATGCAAAAAAGCAAAATGGCTGTCTGGGGAGGCCTTACAAATAGCTGTGAAAAGAAGAGAGACGAAAAGCAAGGAGAAAAGGAAAGATACAAGCATCTGAATGCAGAGTTCCAAAGAATAGCAAGAAGAGATAATAAAGCCTTCTTTAGTGATCAGTGCAAAGAAATAGAGGAAAAAAACAGAATGGGAAAGACTAGAGATCTCTTCGAGAAAATTAGAGATATCAAGGGAACATTTCATGCAAAGGTGGGTTCGATGAAGGACAGAAATGGTTTGGATCTAACAGAAGCAGAAGATGTTAAGAAGAGGTGGCAAGAATACACAGAGGAACTGTACAAAACAGATCTTCATGACCAAGATAATCACGATGGTATGCTCACTCACCTAGAGATCAAGGGAACATTTCATGCAAAGGTGGGTTCGATGAAGGACAGAAATGGTTTGGATCTAACAGAAGCAGAAGATGTTAAGAAGAGGTGGCAAGAATACACAGAGGAACTGTACAAAACAGATCTTCATGACCAAGATAATCACGATGGTATGCTCACTCACCTAGAGTCAGATATCCTGGAATGTGAAGTCAAGTGGGCCTTAGAAAGCATCACTATGAACAAAGCTAGTGGAGGTGATGGAATTCCAGTTGCGCTATTTCAAATCCTCAAAGATGATGCTGTAAAAGTGCTACACTCAATATGCCAGCAAATTTGGAAAACTCAGCAGCAGCCACAGAACTGGAAAAGGTCACTGTTCATTCCAGTCCCAAAGAAAGGCAATGCCAAAGAATGCTCAAACTACTGCACAATTGCACCCATCTCACACACAATAAAGTAATGCTCAAAATTCTCCAAGCTAAGCTTAAGCAATGTGTGAGCCATGAACTTCCAAATGTTGAAGCTGATTTTAGAAAAGGCAGAGGAACCAGAGATCAAATTGCCAACATCCGCTGGATCATGAAAAAAGCAAGAGAGTTCCAGAAAAACATCTATTTCTGCTTTATTGACTATGCCAAAGACTTTGACTGTGTGGATCTCAGCAAACTGTGGAAAGTTCTGAAAGAGATGGGAATACCAGAACACCTGACCTGCCTCTTGAGAAACCTATATTCAGGTCAGGAAGCAACAGGTAGAACTGGACATGGAACAACAGACTGGTTCCAAATAGGAAAAGGAGTACGTCAAGGCTGTATATTGTCACCCTGCTTATTTATCTTATATGCAGAGTACCTCATGAGAAACACTGGGCTGGAAGAAGCACAAGGTGGAAACAAGATTGCTGGGAGAAATTTCAGTAACCTCAGATATGGAGATGACACCACCCTTATGGCAGAAAGTGAAACAGAAAAACATCTATTTCTGCTTTATTGACTATGCCAAAGACTTTGACTGTGTGGATCTCAGCAAACTGTGGAAAGTTCTGAAAGAGATGGGAATACCAGAACACCTGACCTGCCTCTTGAGAAACCTATATTCAGGTCAGGAAGCAACAGGTAGAACTGGACATGGAACAACAGACTGGTTCCAAATAGGAAAAGGAGTACGTCAAGGCTGTATATTGTCACCCTGCTTATTTATCTTATATGCAGAGTACCTCATGAGAAACACTGGGCTGGAAGAAGCACAAGGTGGAAACAAGATTGCTGGGAGAAATTTCAGTAACCTCAGATATGGAGATGACACCACCCTTATGGCAGAAAGTGAAGAGAAACTAAAAAGCCTCTTGATGAAAGTGAAAGAGGAGAGTGAAAATGTTGGCTGAAAGCTCAACATTCAGAAAACGAAGATCATGGCTTCTGGTCCCATCACTTCAGGGTAAATAGATGGGGAAACAGTGGAAACAATGTCAGACTTTATTTCTGGGGGCTCCAAAATCACTGTAGATGGTGATTGCAGTCATGAAATTAAAAGACGCTTACTCCTTGGAAGAAAAGTTATGACCAACCTAGACAGTATATTCAAAAGCACAGACATTACTTTGCTGACTAAGGTCCATCTAATCAAGGCTATGGTTTTTCCTGTGATCAAGTATCGATGTGAGAGTTGGACTATGAAGAAAGCTGAGTGCCAAAGAATTGATGCTTTTGAATTGTGATGTTGGAGAAGACTTTTGAGAGTCCCTTGAACTGCAAGGAGATCCAACCAGGCCATTCTAAAGGAGATAAGCCCTGGGTGTTCTTTGGAAGGAATGACGTTAAAGCTGAAACTCCAGTACTTTGGCCAGCTCATGAGAAGACGTGACTCATTGGAAAAGACTCTGATGCTGAGAAGGATTGGGAGCAGGAGGAGAAGGGGATGACAGAGGATGAGATGGCTGGATGGCATAACCGACTCGATGGACGTGAGTTTGAGTCCAGGAGATGGTGATGGATAGGGAGGCCTGGCATGCTGCAATTCATGCAGTCACAAGAGTCATACATGACTGAGCGACTGAACTGAACTGAACTGAACACTGATTATCTCTCATTTTTTCATATGAGACAATTTTAATGTCATCTGTCAGCAACATCAATATGGATGATATGTGGCTTCATAAAATACATGTGCTAGTTTGAAAAGCTATTAACTTAGAATACATAACCACAACAACCAAACTACTGAATATATCTATCACTTCCAAAAATGTATTGGTGTTCCTGTGTTTGTGAGTGTTGTGTGTCTCTGTGTGTTTGATTTCTCTATGCTGTTAGTCTTGAGACTAAAGACCTGGCCTTTTGTAGTACTCTCTTGTAGGCAACTATAGGCTGAATTCTGTAAACTTTGGGGTGATAGCAGGGCTATTTTCTGTGGCATTTCATCAGAGGCAACTCTTCAGAGAAAGGACCATTGTGAATTATCAACCAAAACTCAGGGCCTGTGTAGTGAATGCATGGATATGGACAGTAATGAAGAAAAGTGCAAGACCCAAACTGTTTCCATTAAAGCCATATATTCATCACTTTCTTCTTTGGTACATATTATTTCCCCTTGCCTGTCTATCTACCTTTGTTATGAATTTTATCACTTGAAAGTGAAAGTGAAAGTCGCTCAGTCATATCCAACTCTTTGTGACTCCCACGGACCATGCAGCCCATAGGATTCTCCAGGCCAGAATACTGGAGGGGGTAGTCTTCTCCAGGGGATCTTCCCAATCGAACTCAGGTCTCCCTCAATGTAGGTGGATTTTTTTTTACCAACTGAGCCACAAGGGAAACCCAAGAATACTGGAGTGGGTAGCCTATCCCTTATCCAGGGGCTTTTCCCCACCGAGGAACTGAACCACGTTCTCCTGTATTGCAGGTGGATTCTTTGCCAACAGAGCTATCAGGGAACATGGCAAAAGGGAAAGGATCTAGCAATGCTGGTTGGTGATTGGCACCAAGCCATTTCCTATCTTTGTCTACAAGCCATGATTTCCCATATCCTAATAACATCTGTTGGAAACCTTTACAAAATGGTCATCCTGTTTCTGTACTGTTATCATGAAAGCCATGCTAAACGTTTACACTTCAGGATCTTGTGCACAGGTGATCAGATGGTTAGAAATAATTAAATCAGATACCTTTAACTCCCTACTGAGAAATTTTGTGTTTACTATTTTCTTGCTAGTACTCAGAACAATTTAGCTCATCAGACAGAAAGGAGGGATTTTAATTAAAATAAGCTCAACACTGTGTTATTTTGTCACTGTTCCACATTCCAAGAATGCTTTGTTTTATGATCAACCATGTAATGCACTTTCATGGTCAATTTCATTGACAGTGGTGCAATAGCATAATAAATAACTAAGCAAACCAATCAACTCACCCCTCCCCACTTTTTAAAAGCTGGTTAAGGGAGGAGTGTAAACTAAGAAATTTTAGAATAACTTACACATAAAATGCAGTGTATAAACAGATATCTAAATGTTGATTAAAAGTCTTGGCCTTCAAAACATTGCCTGTCACTTCATAATAGTTTTAGCATTGAGGGAAATTAAAGAAGGAAGGAAGAGATCAAGTCCTGAAATTCACATGCCAGCAAATATTTTTCTGGTTTTAATACCCTTGCTGCTGCTGCTGCTGAGACGCTTCAGTCGTGTCCAACTCTGTGCGACCCCATAGATGGCAGCTCACTAGGCTCCTCTGTCCCTGGGGTTCTCCAGGCAAGAATCCTGGAGTGGGTTGCCATTTCCTTCTCTTGAGATAATTTTTTTTCTTCTTCACCGTTAGAGTCTAGGGAAACACAGAACATATGCAGGACATATAAAGCAGTCACTTTCCTCTAAGACTTAAGACAAAGGATTATGCATGTTGATCTTGCTTTACTTTCTTCGGGGAAACAGCTCACATACTTAAAATACAAGGACAAAGAGCATTAAATAAATATTTTATTTATATTCCTTGGGGATGGCCAGAGATGTGGTGCTTTGTAACTAAAAGCTTCTGCAAATTGCCCCATTAGATAAATATTTTAACTGTAAAGTAGCAAAAATAGTACAGGAATGGTACTTTTGAGTTCTGGTAAAGATTCTGGATATATTTCATCCTCAAATGACTTGACAGTCAGAATTCATTAAAAAATGATTGAAATGGGCTTAGTGCAAAGCTAGTGATAGTGAAACAGTATTCTTGAGTAACATGGGTGTCCTCTGTACTTACCCCAAGCTGGCACTACCCTGGGGTGGATGAGATGGTTGATCACACACAGTGGTCTGCAGGACTGTATCAGTGTTCATCTGGCCCTAAAATATATCTCTCTTCATTTTACTATAATAATAATAGTAACAATAATAATTGCTAATTTAATGAAATATTATGTTCAAACCACTAACTATACACTTTATAAATATCCCAGTTAGTCAAGGACTTTAGAGGGATAATATTAGTTTCCTTTTACAGATGAAAAAACACATGGTCAAATGGTTAAATGGACTGAACACAGTCATACAGTGAATGAACACAAGTCATAATTCTGAACTGACTCCACACACCTGAATGTCTATGCTATCTGTATTTCTTTTTTTTTTTTTTTTTGCTTGCTGTTATGTCTTTCTATCTTGATTAAAATTCCCTCTGTTGGAATCAAGGTCAAATGGTTAAATGGACTGAACACAGTCATACAGTGAATGAACACAAGTCATAATTCTGAACTGACTCCACACACCTGAATGTCTATGCTATATGTATTTCTTTTTTTTTTTTTGCTTGCTGTTATGTCTTTCTATCTTGATTAAAATTCCCTCTGTTGGAATCATTAACTGTGTTTTTTCTGGTCTTTTGGTTAGCAATGAGCAGTATTCATTTGGCAGAATAGATGCTTCGATCAAACTTCAGATATTGTACACCTCTGATCCTTTATAAATCATATACATAAAAGTAATGCATCCTTATGTAGAATATTATTGCCTTCGGAAGCAGTAGCAACTTAAGAGCACTCACTGGTGTCCCCTCAGCGTATCCAGATAGCCATGGTGAAAATGTACATGAGAACCTATAGAACTTATAGCCTGCTTTCCCTCTCTTGTTCACGCTGTCACACAGGTTATTTTGCCAATTAATCTGCAGGCTTACCCTTAGACTTTAAGATGAGAAAAGACAAAGCTGAATAAATATTAAGTGAGAATTGTTTGCAGGTAACTGAGTATATAACAAGAACTGTAGTTGGCTATTTTCATGAGGGTCCACAAAGCCAGAATTAGAAAGTCAGTGCACAGATCCTGGTGTGTGATAGATATCAGCTGACACTGACCACCACTCTGCTGTGAGCTTTGATTGTGGGCAATGGGTGGGTTCTACTAGGATTAGTTTCTTCTATAAAGAGCTACTAATATTGGTTGATTGTACCAACAAATAACCCACTCCAGTATTCTTGCTTAGACAATCCCCATGGACAGAGGAGCTTGGGGGGCTACAGTTCATAGGTTTTAAAGAGTTGGACATAACTGAAACTACTTAGCATGCATGCATACTAACAAATATTAATGCTACCCACTGAAATGTTGCAAGTGTTGAATGCAAACACTACTCAGGCCTCCATGATTTATGGAAGAAGAAAGGAAGGATTCATGGAGCCATGAAGACCAGATTGTACTATCATTCTTACTTTAATTTCTGAAGTATATTGTTAACAAGAGTAAGCTCTGCTTTCCATAAGTTTGAAACATTGATCCATGCATAGGCAATTCCAGAAGTAAATGTTTTCACTCCTACTACAAAGAAAATCTATTGATTAATTGAAAAAAATAAAAAGCGTTAGTTGCTCAATTCTGTCTGACGTTTAGTGACCCCATGGACTGTGGCCTTTTGGTTCCCCACCAGGCTCCTTTGTCCCTGAAATTCTCCAGGCAAGAATACTGGAATTGGTAGTCATTCCCTTCTCCCAGGGATCTTTCCAACTTAAGGACTGAACCCAGATTTCCTGCACTGCAGACAGATGCTTTACTGTCTGAGCCACCAGAGATTTAGTTGATTATATGTAAATCACTTAAAGTCACTCCCAAGAGAAGACTTAGTGAACAACTGAGTGGATCTGAGGTCAAATGTAAAAATTGTCTGACAATCTGACAGACTCGCTGTTAAGATGTTTGTTTTACTGTCAGGAATATATTATAACATAGGCCAACTATAACTAATATATATTTTTAAATACTTATTATCCTATAGGCATATCCTCTGAAAAGGTGGGAAAAGAAGCTACAGGGATTTAAGATATTTGCCTTACATTTCCCCACTTGGAAGTAAATTCACGTGAAACTTATGTAGTATTTATCAGTTTTTCCAACCTGAACGTATGGATGTGTGTGTGTGTGTGTGTGCACATGTGTGCACGTACAGTCATATGTGACTATGATACCACAGACTGTAGCCCTCCAAATTCCTCTCTCCATAGAATTTTCCAGGCAAGAATACTGGAGTGGTTTGCCATTTCCTTCTCCAGAGGATCTTCCTGACCCAGGGATGGAATCCCAGTCTTCTGTATTGGCAGAGGGATTCTTTACCACTGAGTCACCTGGGAAGCCCTGAAAGTATACTTTTTAATCATATATAAACATCATTACATATCATGGATCAGCTTAGGCCTTATATCTTCTGTAACATTTTTCAAATCTGCATTAGCCCAGAGGAGTCTTTCACATCTGTTAAATGCCTAGAGCAGAAGTTTTCAACTCTGATATCTCAAAACATAGAAGTATTTTAATCTTTTTCAATTTGGACAGAAGTAATTTACAAAATGTAAGAAATAACAATCTAATGTTTTCAAATTATCTACTTTAATATTGATTTTAAAAATTCTTATAACTATGATGAATGTACAATTTATCATTCAAAAAATGTTGAAAGTGAAAAGCACTCTCATTAACTAAGCCAGAAAAATAGACTGCAATCCCAAACTGTCCTGAGCTACCCATAGTCCACCCATGGGCCTGGACCATGTGAGACCAGACAGGCTCCTAGGGTAAAATATTAAAGATATGTTCACTCTCACAGTCTTACAAGTAGAGGGTTAGCACCTAGACTTGATTTCTTAAAGCACTCACTTTCTTCAGTCACCTTCTTGTAATGATGTCACTCTCAGTCACTTTTATACTAAAAGTCTTTAAAACAAGAAACTACCAAAAAAGGAAAGATAGACATTACAGCAAAGGCATCAAGAATTATGCATTCTTTGCAGGCTCTGTTGCTTTCTTGCTATATACTGTTGGGTTGAGCCTTGGTATTCCTAGAATGTCATATATGTGAGTGTCATAGCTAATGGGAAGTAAAAGTCACCATCCTGGAGCACTTACTATTAGTTTGTCTCAGTTTCCATTTGACATAGTTAGCCTAATATTGTTATATATGCTTTTTCATTCTCTTATCCTGTGACTCCGATTTTGTCTATACTCTTGCAAAGGAAATAGAACAAATCTTAGTTCAATACATCACGATGTCTTATTCTGGTATATTTTTCCCCTATCACTTCATATGATATGAGATGACAATGAATTGAACTCAGAGAAGGAAATGCTAATTGATCATTTCTTCTGTTTTACACTCTATGCTCATTATTGTTGTTGTTTAGTTGCTTAGTTGTGTCTGACTCTTTGTGACCCCATAAACTGTAGCCTACCAGGCTCCCCTGTCCATGGAATTTTCCAGACAAGATATTGGGGTGAATTTCCACTTCCTTTTCTAATGCTAATTATGGGACTACAAAAATAATAAGTTGTGTTTTATTACCCTAATGGAGATTACATCTAGTATTGTATTATGGGCCTTTATAACAATGTCTCTTCTCATTAGTCTTAAGGTAGGAAATTTTTTTTCAAAATCCAAACAGAGTCAAAAAAATAGGATGTAAATTATAGATAAATAGGTTATAGATATAATTTTATTTTCAGTTTTTTTATTCCTTAGTCCATGAGGCTTACAATGATATACTATATAAACAATAGTATTTTTAAGTTAGTAGTAACTTAAATTTGAACACATTTCAAGGCTTTGTCTTTTTACTTACCCCTCCCACATTTTGCACTTTTGGTGACACACTCTATGTACTTTTCTTGGGGGTGAGGGCTGGTGCACTGAGACGATGGTACAGGTACAGGAATGATACAGGGACGGAGGAGGGAGTGGGGGTTCAGGATGCGGGTCACATGTATACCTGTGGCAGATTCATGTTGATGTATGGCAAAACCAATACAATATTGTAAAGTAATTAACCTCCAATTAAAATAAATAAATTTATATCAAAATATTATTATGAAAAAGATTTTTAATAATGAAATTATTAAAATTTGTAATACAATTTTAAAAAAATCAATTGATATATAAGAAAATTATCACTTTCACTTTTCACTTTCATGCATTGGAGAAGGAAATGGCAACCCTCTCCAGTGTTCTTGCCTGGAAAATCCCAGGGATGGAGAAGCTTGGTGGGCTGCCGTCTCTGTGGTTGCACAGAGTCAGACATGACTGAAGTGAATTAGCAGCAGCAGCACTACCTTTATTAAATTTTTACCTATTCCAGTGAGATTTTAATTGTTTATGTTTTCTTGTTATTGTGTAGTGCCTTTCTTTTCAGTTTAGAGAAATCGCTTCAACATTTTTTGTAAGGCTGTTTTAGTGGTGATTAACTCCTTAAGCTTTTTCTAATGTCTTAGTCTCTCCATTCACTCTCCATTCATCTGAATGACAGCCTTGCTGGTAGAGAATTTGTGGTTGGAAGTTTGTTCTATTGTTTTTCCTTGTTTCTTCTTCTTTTTTTTTTCTTTTTTCTTTCAGCACTTTATTGTCGAGACCAGCTCAAAAAACAGGGTTTCTGAAAGTGCAATATAGCAAGAGAATGAGAAACCAGACACAAGAATTCAGAGAAAAGTGAGGATCAGGGGACCAACACTGCTCCAAGGTGAAGGCACCAAAACTGAATCTAAGCCAGCTTTATTATACTTTCAGCCATGAATGAAAAAATATGTGGGGAGTTAAACTAAAACTAATGTGGCCTTCAGGTCCAAAGAACAAAATGATCATTAACCATTGAGTAATTAGGAAGCAATAATCAATAATAAATCAGTAACTAAGACTATATATTCTTATCTATAGATTTTCCACCAGATACATAAAATGTGATTCTGAGACACCTTATTGCCAAATTCAGACTTAAATTGAAGAAAGTAGGAAAAACCACTAGACCATTCAGGTAAGACCTAAATCAAATCCCTTATGATTATACAGTGGAAATGAGAAATAGATTTAAGGGACTAGATCTGATGGACTGAATGCCTGATTAACTATGGACGTAGGTTTGTGACATTGTACGAGACAGGGTTCAAGACCATCCCCATGGAAAAGAAATGCAAAAAAGCAAAATGGCTGCCTGAGGAGGCCTTACAAATAGCTGTGAAAAGAAGAGAAGCAAAAAGCAAAGGAGAAAAGGAAAGATAGAAGCATCTGAATGCAGAGTTCCAAAGAATAGCAAGGAGAGATAAGAAAGCCAGGTTTGATGCATGATAGAAGATGCTCAGGGCTGGTGCACTGGGATGACCCAGAGGGATGGTATGGGGAGGCAGGTGGGGGGGGAGTTCAGGATAGGGAACACATGTACACCCATGGCAGATTCATGTTGATGTATGGCAAAACAAATACAATACTGTAAAGTAAAAAAATTTTTAAAAATCTAGAAATAAAAAAATAATAATAAAATAAAAAGAGAAAGCCTTCCGCAATGATCAATGAAAAGAAATAGAGGAAAACAACAGAATGGGAAAGACTAGAAATCTTTTCAAGAAAATTAGAGATACCAATGGTACATTTCATGCAAAGATGGGTTCGATAAAGGACAGAAATGGTATGGACCTAACAGAAGCAGAAGATATTAAGAAGAGGTGGCAAGAATACACAGACGAACTGTATAGAAAAGATCTTCATGACCCAGACAATCATGATGGTGTGATCAGTCACCTAGAGCCAGACATTCTGAAATGTGAAGTCAAGTGGGCTTTAGAAAGCATCACTATAAACAAAGCTAGTGGAGGCGATGGAATTCCAGTTGAGCTATTTCAAATGCTGAAAGATGTTGCTGTGAAAGTACTGTGCTCAATACGCCAGCAAATTTGGAAAACTCAGCAGAGACCACAGGACTGGAAAAGGTCAGTTTTCATTCCAATCCCAAAGAAAGGCAATGCCAAAAGAATATTCAAACTACCAAACCATTGCACTCATTTCACACAGTAGTAAAGTAATGCTCAAAATTCTCCAAATCAGGATTCAGCAATACCTGCACTATGAACTTCCAGATGTTCAAGCTGGTTTTCAAAAAGGCAGAGGAACCATAGATCAAATTGCCAACATCTGCTGGATCCTTGAAAAAGCAAGAGAGTTCCAGAAAATCATCTATTTCGACTTTATTGACTATGCCAAAGCCTTTGACTGTTTGGATCACAACAAACTGTGGAAAATTCTTAAAGAGATGGGAGTACCAGACCACCTGATCTTCCTCTTGAGAAATCTGTATGCAGATCAGGAAACAACAGTTAGAACTGGACATGGAACAACAGACTGGTTCCAAATAGGAAAAGGAGTACCTCAAGGCTGTATATTGTCACCCTGCTTATTTAACTTATATGCAGAGTACATCATAAGAAATGCTGGGCTAGAAGAAGCACAAGCTGGAATCAAGATTGCTGGGAGAAATATTAATAACACTCAGATATGCAAATGATACCACCTGATGCAGAAAGTCAAGAAGAACTAAAAATCTTTTGATGAAAGTGAAAGAGAAGAGTGAAAAAGTTGGCTTAAATTTCAACATTCAGAAAACAAAGAACATGGCCTCTGGCCCCATCACTTCATGGGAAATAGATGGGAAACAGTGGAAACAGTGTCAGACTTTACTGTTTTGGGCTCCAAAATCACTGCAGATGGTGATTGCAGTCATGAAATTAAAAGACGCTTACTCCTTGGAAGGAAAGTTAGGACAAACATAGATAGCATATTCAAATGCAGAGACATTACTTTGCCAACAAAGGTCCATCTAGTCAAGGCTATGGTTTTTCCATTGGTCATGTATGTATGTGAGAGTTGGACTGTGAAGAAAGCTGAGTGCCGAAGAATTGATACTTTTGAACTGTGGTACTGGAGAAGACTTGACAGTCCCTTGGACTGCAAGGAGATACAACCAGTCTATTCTAAAGGAAATCAGTCCTGTATATTCATCGGAAGTACTGATGTTGAAGTTGAAACTCCAGTACTTTGGCCACCTTATGCAAAGTGTTGACTTACTGGAAAAGACCCTAATGCTGGGAGGGATTGGGGGCAGGAAGAGAAGGGGACGACAGAGGATGAGATGGCTGGATGGCTCACCGACTCGATGGACATGAGTTTGGGAGTCTGGTGATGGACTCTGGGAGTTGGCAATGGACAAGGAGGCCTGGCATGCTGTGATTCAGGGGGTAGCAAAGAGTTGGACATGACTGAGAGACTGAACAGAACTGAACTGAACTGAACTGAACTGAGACACCAGTTGAGAAACAGTCTGGGGTCGGTTTCCTGACCACATGAACATATTTTGTTTTCAAGGTTATGAACTGTTCCCTTTGGACTTGTTCCAAGTGTCTCATGCCTTATAGCATCCTGTTCTTCAATAATTATAAATTTATTTTGTGGCCCTTGCCAGGGCCTGCTTTTCTTTTATTCTCCCTGTCTCCTACACTTTATCCCATGTCACTCTTTGGCCTATAAAGTGTCTGTAGAAAATTGCTGATAGCCTTATGAAATATTTGTTGTTCATAGCAAGTTGTTTTTCCATTGTTGTTTATAGGAGACTTTTCCTTAAATTTTACTTTTTAAATTATAATTTGTCTTCATTAGTGTCTGTTTCCTTCTTCAGATTAGAGAAAGTTTTAGCCACTGTTTCCTCAAAATAATTGTTTTCTAGCTCTTTTTCCCATCTTCTCCTCCTGGGACCATTATAATGGTTCTCATATATTTTAAGTAATATACTGAAGATATCCTCTTTCTAAACTCTTTTTTTTTTTTCATTTTGCTGATCTGTCTGAATGAGTTCCATTATTTTGTCTTCCAACTCCCTGATTCATTCTCCTACCTCATTCAACCACTATTGAAACTTTCTATTCTATTTTTCAATTCAACTAAAACTTCTGTTTAGGATTTTCTTATATTGAAGTAATTATTGTTCACCATTATTCTCCTAAGTGTACATCTTTATTAACATTACTTTGAACTCTTTATCTAGTAGATTATTCATCTCTTTGGTCAGTCTTCTTTCAGTTGTAACATATTCCTTTTTTGTTTGTCTGTTTCCATGTTTATCAGTTTTCTTTCCCAGAACTGAAGTAGTGGCCTTATTTAGGAGATGCTTTGTGGGGCTCAGAAGTTCAATGCAACCTGACCACTACAACGAAGCACTCAAGAGGGGTCCCTTAAGGAGATTGTATGTGTCTTTTCATGGCAGGGCCACAGCTGCTGGAGGGCCCCAGTAGGAAAATCTACTGTCCCACCTGCTATGAGGTCTGTTTTAGGCCCAGAGGTGGGTGGACTCTCAGTGGGGCATGTCCATTGGTACTAGCAGGTTAAATAGAGAATTCCAAAGTTGTGCTCATCCATGCCAGTATTAGGAAGATAGCCTAAAATTGCATAAATGGTTCCTACCAGTGACTCATTTCAACTGGTTCCTCTCTCTCTGACAGGTGCTTCAAGATTAGTACATTGGTCCCTTTTACCTGTGGTCTACAAACTTTTCAATCTGCTTTTGTGTCTGGTTTTCAGGTCTGGTGGGTCTGCATGTGAGCCCTGCAAGACTTGGGTTTTGTTCCCTATAGTTTTATAGTTTTACTAGATACTTTCTCGGCTGGTTTTCAAAGCCATCTCTTGGGATTCTGTCTCTCATTTGCAGGATCTAGGGGTTGTGATAGATGATGTGGTATTCTCCTTACTCGTCAGAGAAGATTCATAGCTCTGTGTTCCTTCTGAATTGCAGATCACCATGGCTGGGTGTGGGTTTTTCCTTGATAATCTGTATCTGTACCTCTCCTACTTGTTTTGATGTTGTCTGTTTATCCTCTATTATGGAGACTCTGTTTATCCAGTTGTCAGATTTCTTTCCAAAGGAATTATTCCACATGTATACTTGTTGTGTCTGTGAGAGGGAGTGAGTTTAGAATCTCCCTACATTGCCATCGTGATTCTTCCTATCTAAACAATTTTAATAAGGCATTTGTGCAAACAATTGATTTCTTATTGACTGGTATCTTTCAAAAGAAAATTGTTTATCTTTTTCATATACATATTAGAATTTTTTTTTCCGATTCCCAAATTCTTAAATAATCTGTTCCTGCTAACTTCTTACATTTCACTCCCCTGTGTTCACTAATGTTCCTTTGGTTTATCTCTCTTTTCCTCAAACAGGCTTGGCCAACATCCATTTCAGGGCTTTTGTTCCACTCTTCCTTCCAGATAGAAATGTCTCCTTCCTTCTTTTATGCTTGCTTCCTCAAGTCTTTCCCCCAATGTCATCTTCTTAGAAGGATTTCCCTTAACCACCACATATATTATTTCAGTTTCTCCCAACAAACCCCAACACTCAATTCCCCTTTCCTACTTTATCTTTTTCTCTCCAACATATATTAATATTGAATTCACTATTTATTTTTCCTGTTTATCACTAGAATATAAGCTCCATGAATATAGGGATTTTGCCTCTGTGGTTCAGCAATAAAATCCCAATGTTTTTAACAGTTCTTGTTTTCTGTCGTGTAGTATTCAGTTAATCAATATTATAATACAGGAATGCCTAAAAAGAATTGAATTTCTTATAAAAACTATACATATATATATATATATGCATATATTTACATGCATATCCATATCTGTATAGATCTAGATATAAAAGTAGTATAGGAGCTTCCCTGGTGACTCAGGGATAAAGAATCCACCTACCAATGCAGGAGACATGAGTTTGAGATCTGTTCTGGGAAGATCCCACATGCTGCAGAGCAACTAAGCCCTTGCGCCAAAACTACTGAGCCAGCACTCTAGAGTCAGCAAGCCACTACTACTGAGCCCATGTGCAACAACTACCACCCCTAGAGCCTGTGCTCCACAGCAAGAGAAACCACCACAATGAAAGCCTATGTACTGCAACAAAAGACTGTCTCCCACTCTCTGTAATTAGAAAAAAAGCCTGCGCAGCAAGGAAAACTCAACACAGCCAAAAAAAGAACAACTAACCTGTTGTTCTTTCCTCTAGTCTACTCATCATCTAACCAATAGAAACTTCTTAGAGAATGCAAGTACTCTGTGTCTGCACTGTCCGGTATAGTAGACAGAGGCCATATGGAGCATTTGAACAAGGCTAGTGCCACTGAGGCACTACATTTTTGTACTTATAAAAATTTTTATTAACTTAAATGTTAATAGCCACATATCTGGTTACAAACACTTTTGTTGTTCCTTGAAATTTCCAATTTGAAGGTTAATATATGATTCTAGAAACATTTAAATAGCTCTGAAAAGTTTTCTAGATGCTTATTTTAAATAAAGGCAGAATAGTATTTTGCAATGCTGAAATTTATGGACTAGTATTTCCTAATTAGGCCAACCTCCAGCTTCCTTTAGGTTTTTTCCTGACTCTTTCATTCACGTGTAATGTCCTTATAGATCTTGATTATATCTTTCAACATTGTTCTCTCTTGTCAGTTGTCATTTTGTCATAAAAGTCTTTCTTTCCCATACAAACTAATATAACTTTTCACATTTAGGAAAATCATTATTATTATTAAGCTTTTTGTTTTGTTTTTAGCTTTACTAATATATGCTTTATATTATTTGTTCAAGAACTTGTCCACTTGTAGATGGCAGGAAGGAAGAAATTAACACTTCTGCTTCATGAGGCTTCAATTCTAGGAGATATTTGCAAAATTAAGGCCTTTTGTTTCCTCACCTTCCCCCATCTCTATTCTGTAAAAGAACCTTGTATCCAGACCCAATAAGAACGTTATTTTGAGACATTAGTCTGCCATCTTCTTGGTAAGTCCGCTTTCAGAATATAGTTATATTCTTTGCTTCAATACCTCATCTCTCAGAGTTATTGGCCTGTCATGTGGTCAGTAGAGCAAGCTTGGACTCGAATTTGTAACATAATCAACTACAATGTTGTTCTGAACCTGAGAAGAAAGAAAACAAAATAGTAATACAAATCTTGGGGATGTTTTACATTTATATTTTCTTTATGGGATTTTTTATATTAATTTTCACTTTTAAATTGAGAATTGCCCTTATTTCACAAATGAAAATATAGGAAAAAGTTGAATTTTAATATGAACAACAAGGAAAAAAAAATTGGTCTCCATTTTACATGTAGTATTTGAATTTTGGATGAACTACAACATGAAGTACACTTAATTTTTTTTTAATGTATTGTTCTTCTAGAATTCAAATTTAAGATCTTATATTTTGTCTGGCAATGATAACTGAAGTACTATTTGTCCTGAAAATATATTTTTGCCACCTAACACTCTAATTTTACAACCCTCTAAATTTTGTACCTGAGGAGAATATTTATTTACTAAGGGCGGGAGAGGCATGAAAGAGTTACAAGTTGGATAGCACAATAAGGACTCTGACAGCAAGGACACACTAAAATTATCTACCTGCTTATCTAAAGATCAATTTTATTTATTTGACAATATCAAAGTGGACAAGGTATCCTGATTTTAGCTAACTAATCAGAGGTCAAATAAATATTTTCACCTGAAAAGAAGTATTGTAAAAAAAAAAAAAATAAACATACAAAAAGTCTGAAAGTAATGCTTTGCTCTGTATTAGGTTTCAACCAAAATTATTCCAGCAATATTGTCATATTCAATGTCAGTTGAACAATTCAGATATTAAATAAATCCCTAATTGTTAATAAGCTCTCTTACTAATATCTAATATATTTTTAGCAGAATCAGCAATATAACTGATAATTGCCACTTGTTTACACAAGACAGTTTTATCAAATGGAGAAGGAAAGCAGCATTTAAATATTCCCAGATAATCATTTATAAGGGGGCATATTTACTTATATATGCTTCTTTTTCTTCTTTTTTCTTTTCTTTTCATTTGTTCCCATTACATTAAAAGTTCCCATTGTATTCATTCTGTATATGAATGCATTAATATATACCATGAAGTAACATTTTGCCATGGAAAAAGTATGCTGTACAGATATTAACTGCATAATATAAAGGAGAAACATTTGTAAAGTGTTGACAGGAAATACCATAGGTTAATCATTTAACTATAATCTGTAGGAAAAATGGACTTTAAAATAGAAAAAGAATCACTATGAATTGATTCAGTTAATTCCATAAACAGATAAAGCAATGACACCCCACTCCAGTACTCTTGCCTGGAAAATTCCATGGATGGAGAAGCCTGTAAAGCTGCAGTCCATGGGGTCACTGAGTGTCAGACACAACTGAGCGACTTCACTTTTACTTTTCACTTTCATGCACTGGAGAAGGAAATGGCAACCCAGACATTTAAAAAAAAAAAAAATACAGTAGGTGTAGGGAATGCAAGAGTTAGCACTAGGTTTTCTTAAAGTGAATCCTATTGTTGCAAACTAGTTCAGTAGTGTCTGACTCTTTGAGACCCCATGAACTGTAGCTGGCCAGGCTCCTCGGCCCATGGGATTTCCCAGGCACGAATACTGGAGTGGGTCACCACTTCCTTCTCCTGTAAAATGACTATAAGAAAGTGCATATATAAAAAAATGATAGTCATATGGCTTTTATTTTTCAATTTGTTAATGTGGTGAATTACATTGATTGATTTGCGGATATTGAAGAATACTTGCAT